>JAWWEV010000037.1:6580025-6695166 GCA_035583235.1 Hafferia zeledoni
TTTTTTTTTTTTTTTTTTTTTTTTTTGAGGGGGTGACGGAGGGACTTTGCTTTGTCCCGTGTGGTGTGCGGCGAGGGAGGCCTGCAGAGATAGATAGCACGGGCTTTGCACCACCGCGACTCTTGGCAGATCTCTCGTGTTTGCAAAGAAAAAAAAATAGAAGAAAAAAAAGGAGGAAAAAAAAAAACCGAGGCAGGCAGGCAGCGGGAGCAGCGAGCTCCCCGCCTGCCCCGGGGGGAGCGGGGCTGGGGCCAAGCAAAGCGGAAAGGGGGAGGCGCCCCGCTGGGCTGGGCGCGGGGCAGGAGAGGAGGCGGAGGGCACCCCGCGGAGCCGGCGCGGAGGCGGGGGCCGCGCGGAGCGGCGCGGAGCTGGGGGAAAGCGGGAGCCGGAGCGGAGCCCTGATCGCCTGTTTTTGGAATGATTTCAGCTATCTCCAGCCCCTGGCTCACCCAGCTGTCCCATTTTTGCGATGTTGCAGCTTTCACGGCCAACAGCCTGAGCAGCCTGAACGCCTCCGGGGGGTACCACCTCTCCCCCTCCCCGGGGGACCCGTACGGACAGCATGAGCCGCCGCACTACGAGCCCTGCACGGCTCAGCAGCACCCGCACCCGCCGCCCCAGCCCCAGCACGGCTACCCCTTCGGCGGGGCGGCGGCCGGGACCAACCCGCCGCCCCCAGGCCCCGAGCAGCCCGAGGGCGCCGGGGCAGCCGCCGCAGGGCCGGCCACCGTCTCGGGCTGCTCCGCGGGGGCGGCCGCCGCGGCCAAAGCGCCGGTGAAGAAAAACCCGAAGGTGGCCAACGTGAGCGTCCAGCTAGAGATGAAGGCGCTGTGGGACGAGTTCAACCAGCTGGGCACCGAAATGATCGTCACCAAGGCAGGCAGGTCAGTGCGGAGCTCCTGAGCGGCCCCGGCTCTCCAGCCGCTCCCTCCGGCCCCGGGCGCTCAGACCAGCCGGGGCGGGAGAGTCCGGCCGCGGGTGGTTGAATTCGCAGTTTGGGGGAAAACTGAGGCTGCCAAAGGGCCAGTCGCGGTGCGGCCCGGCCCGGCGGTGGCCGTCATTTGATACTAGCGCTTCTCTCGGGGCGAAATCTGCGAGCTCCTGCGGCTCAAAGGCCTCGGGTGCTGCGGGAAAAATGCCCGGCTCCCGCGGGCTGGCGGCGAAGGCGTTCGGAGGACGAGGGTCAGGGTTTCACCCCCGCTGGAAAAGGCGCTGCACTCCTGCTGGCGGCTTGGGCTGCCGGTGACCCCACACAGGGCTTCGATCCGTGTTTGCGGGGGACAGGGTGTGCTCCCGGGGCGGACAGCAGCGGCACGGCGGGAAGAAAGAACGATCACACAAACCGTGCAATACCTGCTAAATGCATTTTTTAGCACGGGTGGATCTTTTCCTTCCGCCGGAGACGCAAACAGACCTTAATTCTGCACCTCGAAGCGTGTTCCAGGGCTGTTGCATTTCCCGATTATCGAGGCAGGAGCCCGGCTGAGCCCGGCTCCTCTCGGCCCTGCTCCGGCCGCCGCGGTGCCGGGGCCAGGACCCCGCTCCTGGGCAGGGAACAAAGGAAGAGGCTGATGCGATCGTGTTAGAAACGAGCAACACGTATAGGGGAAAAAAGATGTCCCAATTACGGTTGTCAATTACTGCATTTAATAGAGATCCCCGAGTAGCGCCGCGGCCGCGGCAGCTCGGGCAGAGTTGCGGAGCTTTCCCCGCCAGGCTCCGGGCAGAGGGGCCTTCGGGGGGAGCAAGCGTATTGTGTAGGCTTTGACTCTTCCCTTGGTTTAAAGTGATCCGGCGGGGGGCAGAAAAGAAAAACAAACAAATTAAGGAATCCCCCGGTGCTTGCTCTGGGCTGGCCCCGGGGCTGGCGGCGGCGGGATGGCCGGAGGACCGGGTCGCACTCGGCAAGAGCGGTGACTGCGGCCGTGCGCTCCCGCTCTCCCGCCAGGGAGGGGTTTGGAGGGTCCCGAAAGTGCAAAAAACTGCAACATATTTACAGGTACGCAGATATGTGGAGTTATGTGCATTTTTTTTTAGTCAGTCACTGACCAAAACAAAACAATCACCTCGGTGCCCGGTGCAAAAGCAGCCGGTGCTGCGCTGCGGGACCGCGGGCGGCATTTCCCGCAGACGGAGCCTGCCCCGGCGCCGGGTCGCGCAGCTCGCTGTCTCCGGCCGCGGCCCCTGAGCCCGGCGCCGGGCTCGGCGTTGCTTTCCTTAGCGGAAAAGGTCGTTCAGAATCGAGGCGGAGGCTCTCTGCAAACAGGAGCTCTTCGATCTGCCTTTCTCCGCTCTCCCAAAACAGCGGAAGGATTGCAAATACCCCGCTTCAAAAGGGCTCGAAAATCAACCAACTCGATTTGAATCAGGGGCTTTTCCCCCAAACTTTTTTTTTTCGGTTATTTTATGGCACCGCCGAATCTCCAGACAGGCGAGTCCGAACAGGACAAAACGGAGAAAACCAGCAGGAAAAGGCTCAGGGAAGGCGCTGCGAAGTCTATTCTCTCCCAGCTTCTCTGGGCTGACCCTGCTGTTTGTCTAGATGGGTCTTATCATCTCAGGTTGTTTGTTTTAAAACTAAATTTTAAAACAAGAAACACAGGGACTGGAGCTAATGGGGTTTTTACACGTTTAAAAATAATAATAACAGAGGGAGCGACTGGAAACGTCCTCCAGAGTTTGCTGAAGCGTTACAGAGAGGGAGACGCTGCCGCCCGATCCTGATGCAGCCCGGCAGTGCCAGACCCGGAGTGGAAGAGCTGCCGAGGCAGAGGCGCGCTGCCCCACGGCCCTGGCAGGCGGCCTTTCCCCCGCGGGGAGCAGTGGCACATAACCAAAAATGCCCCGGGAAGAAGCACAGCAGGTCCGGCCGTGCGCCCCCAGAGCGAGTCCGGGAGGACTATCTATTGTGAGGGTTTGATCGGTTGTTTGTTCAGGAAGTGTTGGGAATTTGGTTTATCAACGGCTGCAAACCCCTTTTCCGAAAATACTGCCCGCTGTCGCTCCCTTGGTTTCCTACTCTGTAAAACTAAACCGAAGCCATAACGAGCCCCGACGCCAGGGCACATCTTCGGTGTGTCCCGCCTGGGAGCCGCGGGCCGGGCCCTCTCCCCGGTGCGTGCAGATGGAGGAAGGAGGGACGGGCCCTTCCCTTAACCCACCGCCGATCGCTTTTGTTCCGCAGCTCCTCGAAGGAATCGTGCCCTCCCTGAGCGTGGGATCCACGTCCCGCCTTAGCCTGGGGTCCTTGGGGGCCTGAGTAGAGCAGAACGGGGTGGGCAGCCCCAGGGGCCGACCTGCCCTGCCCGGGAGCCCTGGGCTCCTTTCTGCAATCCTTTCGCCCCTCAAAGCTGTGGGGACCAGGACCCCGACAGGGCTCTCACAACGAAGTGGAGCCGGGACAGAGTTTTCTGAGAGATCCCCGTTGCCTTCTGGTCCTTGCCCGCCGAGGGGGAGTGTTCGCCCCTCCGGGCTGCGGGAGGTCTCCCTCTGGCCTCAGGGGCCACGCCGCTGCCGCAACCACTGCTTTTAAACGGGTGCAGTTTGGGGGGTACAGAAGCTGCAGAAGTGGGAACTCAGTCACCTCCTGTCATTGGCAGGAGTTTCTAGATGTGTCCCCCACGGTCTGCCAGGACTCCCGAGGCTCTGCTCCCGGCTTGGGCTTGGGCCTGCAAACGGGACAATGTCTTGTGTCTGCTTCCAGTCAGGTCAGCTGTAAGGATAGGGAAACCATGGGAAAGAAATTCTTTTTACTTGGATCTCCCCATAGCATAGCAAAGGCGGAGAAGATGCTTATTGCCCCCCGGCAGGAGAGGTAGGACCACCCCGGCTTGCCCTTCGGGATGCTGCCGAGGGCTGGGGAACACGGCAGCCTCTCTCCTCACGCTGCCCGGGTGCATCTGCCTCTTCCTCTGGCCGGCAGTTCCTGCGGGAGACCTGTCATCGGAGCGGCTCGAGGGGAAGGGTACCCGCGCCGGCCCCTCAGGGCTCCCCGCTGCTCCTCAGCTTAGCATTTCTCTCTCTTTTCTCTGTGCCAGGCGCATGTTCCCCACCTTCCAGGTGAAGATATTCGGCATGGACCCAATGGCTGACTACATGCTCCTCATGGACTTCGTCCCCGTAGACGACAAGCGATACCGGCAAGTAACACCCAGCCCGTCCCGCGGTTCTCGGCGCTGGTGGATGTGCCCCTGGATGAGACATGTGTCGGTGCGAGACGAGCAGGAGACACAGGATGAGGCTGCTCTGGGGTCTCGTTCACACCCTTGCAGAGAGTCTGGGGCCAGGAGGGGCAGCGCAGCCCCAGAGTCTCCCCTGAGCCTTCACACAAGGCCCGCAAGCGGCCGGGGCCAGACCGGCACGGGCTGAGGGGATGGTTTCCGCAGGGCGCAGGGCAGGAGCTGCCTTGACCTGCCCAGAAAAGCTCTTCTTGTTCCGCTGCTACGCGTCTCCACCCGGCAAACACAAATTACCCCTTAACAAAAATCCCCACGGTGCTCCTCGGGTGCTGCAGCCTCTCAGCGGGTGTCCCGGGGCTTTGCCACGCCTGGAAGCGCACTGGGTGCTTGGGTGAAGAGAGTGGGTTTTGTGCTCCAGAAAGGCACAGGCCACCCGAGACACAAACCCCTGCTCTTGTTTTCAGCAGCAGTGTAGGAAGGCCTTGGAAAGTGGCAACTCATAAGGCAGCGATGCAGTCTGGTTTGGAACCCCTTTAATTTTAAGACAGTGAAAGGCGCATTATGTATTTAGCTGCAGATCAGGACGCCGAGCAGGCAGCCCGCATAGGAATCGCAGGGTCCGATATATAAATATTTAGACAGATATCCAAATTCTCAGGGCGTCCTAGAAATGTTTGCTTGTCAAGGGAAGTGGGATATATAACATCCAATTGAGTATATCTTTAAAAAGTAATGTTTCTGCTCAAGTCCAATGGTGTCTAATTCCCCCTGTGCAAACACTGGCTTTTAAAGTAAACACGTGTATAGAAGATTGGTTTCTCTGTTTTAAACGTTACTGTTGAATATGTACTTTGAAAGAATGAAACAAGGCTGCTAAATTCTGGACCTGCTATTAATCTGCACACAACTTTCCACTCTTCGCTTAAAGCCAGAACATTACTGTATAGAGGGCTCTCTTTCACCCTTTTTTTAGAGGAAGGGGGAGTTTTTGTGGCTTCTCTCCCAAATCTACACGGGTAGCTATAAATTTCCTCCATTCTGGAGATTTCTCGCCAGTTCCATCGGCGACCTGATAAAATATTGTATCTCCCCCGCAGCGAGTCTGGCTGCGGAGAAGATCTCATTCCTCCCGTGGCCGTAGGAAGCGGGAGTGATGGGGAGGCGGCGCTTCCCCCTCGCCGGGCCGTGGGGACCGTCCCGGGCCGGGTCCTGCGGGGCCGCGAGTGCTGCGCCCTGCGGGGCAGCGCTGCGGGGCCGCGGCTGAGGGTGCCTTCCCCTCCCTCCCGCAGGTACGCCTTCCACAGCTCCTCCTGGCTGGTGGCCGGCAAAGCTGACCCCGCCACCCCCGGCAGGGTCCATTACCACCCGGACTCCCCGGCCAAAGGGGCGCAGTGGATGAAGCAGATCGTTTCCTTCGATAAGCTCAAACTGACCAACAATTTACTGGACGATAACGGGCATGTAAGTGTTCCCGGGAGAAGGGGCTGCACGGAGGGGAGCTCCCTGCGCCGTGATTCCCGTGGGGTGACCCTGTGCCCGCGCCCCTCGCCAGGGGATCTGCGCCCTGATCCTGACCCAGCTCCGCGGCTGCCCCGGGCGGGGGACCCGGCAGGGTCGGGGCTCCTCTCTCCATGCTCCTCCTGGATCAGTTATTGTCTCCTTGCTCGTTTTATCATTCAGATCATTTTGAACTCCATGCACAGATATCAGCCGCGTTTTCACGTGGTCTACGTGGACCCCCGGAAAGACAGCGAGAAATACGCGGAGGAGAACTTCAAAACCTTCGTCTTCGAGGAGACGCGTTTCACAGCCGTGACCGCCTACCAGAACCACCGGGTGAGGCAGCAGCGGAGCCCGGGCCAACAGAAAGGGGGGTTGGGGTCGCCCCGGAGGTAGCGCGGGTGCGGGCGCGCCCGGCGCTGGAGGTCGGGCTGCGGGTGTCCGGCGGGGCGGGGGTGTCTGGGGGTACTCCCGCCTCCTCCTCCCCATCTGCTAAACCCATTCCGGGGCAGCGCAAGGAACCCGATAGCCGGGGAGCTGCGCAGAGCTGCATCGCTGCACGCCGAGCAAGCGACGTGGGCTCCAGCCCCATCGCCAGCTTCCCCCCTGCCCGAGGCACCTCATTATCTGTGTAAGCCCGAGGCTGGGGCTAGTGGGGAAAACTACAGGCTTCCCGCTGCGAATTGTCACTAAAATCTGTTTGGATCAATTTGCGATTTTAGTGCTCTAAGCTCGTAGCTGTCTGTTCCCCCCCGTAATACAATTATATGTTAAAAACGAAATGAAACGAAACAAAACACCCCCACCCCAATCTGATGCGGATTTCTGGGCAGCAGTTAATCCAATTGCTGCTTTAAATCGCATCAGTGTGATGTAAAGAGCAGGAACCCCGGCGGAGAGTGCAAATACGATTTCACAGCGGGGGCTTTTCCGCGGCGCTCCAGCCGCCTCGCTCCGCGCCGATGCCGCCGCCCGGGCCGGGGCTGTCCCGAGCAGCCGGTGGCAGTGCCACCCTCTGCAGTGGCTCCGAGCAAGCCGCCCAGAGATCTCCTCGGGATGCTGCGGTCGGGCCGCACCTCGCCCCGGGGAGGCGGCGAGGCCAGAGAAGGCTGTGCCTTTAAGGGGCTGCGGAGTCCCTCCCCGGCTGGCATTTGCCTGATGGCTCCGGACAGCTGCTCTTTCTCTCCTGCTTTCTATCAGTTTGACCTCTAAGGCTGGAACTGTCACTGAGGGGCTTAAAGTTTGTTTTTCAACCCATTCCGGAAACTCACAATCACATACTTTATCCATGGATTTGCTTAAATATAGAAAATGTCCTGCCTTCTCCCTGGCGAATTAAATAAATACATAAGTATGATTTATCCAGTGATTTGTCTTAGCTGCTCCACTGGTGACCCATATAATGTGGCATTTTCTTACAAGTGCATTTACTCAGCTTTTGCAGCCGACTCAGGCTGCCTCTCCCTTCACCTTGAACTCACATTAGGCAGCATTTTAGCCTGCATTTTCCAACAGAGAGAAGGCACATGTTTGTGCTCTGTGGCAGAGCACATCCTGGCTCCACCAGCCACCTGGATCCTCTCTGTTACAGCCGGCACTGCTGGGTCCCCAAGCCTGCTCAGAGACACCTTGTCTGACCAGAGAGCTCCGTGTATCACCTAAATAATTTTCCAATTTCTCCTTATAGATCACTCAGCTGAAGATTGCCAGCAACCCCTTTGCCAAGGGATTCAGAGACTGTGACCCTGAGGACTGGTAAGGCTGTGCCTTTGCTGACTATGACTGCCCCCCACTCTCACCACGCACCTGCCCAGCTTACATTTACACAACACCTGAGTGGAGTTTAGGGGACACTGTGTTGGGCTCCATTTGCCAGCTGGAGCTCACAACAGCAATGCTCCAAGTGCTCAATTTATTGGACCAGCGACTCTGTATTACTTCTTCCCTTCTTCTAGGCCCAGGAATCACAGGCCAGGGGCTCTTCCTCTCATGAGTGCTTTTGCCAGATCCCGGAATCCAGTGTCTTCCCCGGTCCACCAGAATGGGACAGAGAAAGGTGAGATCCCCCACTGCTCAAGCCTGCAAAGCCCGTGCATTGCATGTTTGGTGCCAGCCTTGTTCCCCATGCTGGTGACAGCCCCATTGCTAACCAGCTTTGTGCTACCACCTATTTTTTGATCAAAAATAGCCATTTTCATAGCCTAGTTAATTCTTCCTCAGACTGCAACAGTCATTGTTATTGTACTTAAGCAACCTTGCTACTTTAAAAAACACTTCGCTTTTAGTGTCCCCTTTTCGACTTTTTGGCAACAAACTCAGCTTTTCAGGGAGGGATGCAGTGCTGGCTATGGGCTCCTCCTGACATTGCCCTTTTAATGTGCCTCGGCAGCACGTTCAGGGCCGACCCGCTCCATTCAGGAGCTGCAGTCAAGTCGAACAGCACCTCTGCCCATTGACTGCTTTTCCATTACCCAGAGCAAACAACTGCAAAGACAACCGAATGCCTTTCTTCCAACACACTCCGGGCCTGCAAAATAAAGGGAAGTCTGTATTTGTTTAGTGTTACACAATTGCAAAAATGTCAGGCGTGTACCAGCTTGTCAGTCACTCCAGCTCCATTTATCGCAGTCAGAAGGTCCCGTCCCGCCAGCCCCGTTCCCGCCGCTGCCGCACGCCCCGCTCGCAGCCCCGCTCTGTTCCCGCGCGCCTCTCCCCGCGTGTCGCCGTGCGCGTCCCGCACTGCCGGTGTGTCCCCCGCGCTGCCGGTGTGTCCCGCACTGCCGGTGTGTCCCCCGCGCTGCCGGTGTGTCCCGCACTGCCGGTGTGTCCCGCACTGCTGGTGTCCCCCGCGCTGCCGGTGTGTCCCCCGCACTGCCGGTGTGTCCCGCGCTGTCGCTGTGTGCCCCACACTGACAGTGTGTTCCGCACTGACTCTGTGTCCCCCGCACTGACGCTGTGCCACCTCACTGACTCTGTGTTCCTCACAGACTCTGTGCCCTGCACTGACGCTGTATCCCGCACTGTCGCTGTGTCCCCCGCACTGACTCTGCCCCGCACTGTCGCTGCGGCCCCCGCACTGACTCTGTGTCCCCCGCACTGACTCTGCCCCGCACTGTCGCTGTGTCCCCCGCAGATGCTGCCGAGAGCCGCCGGGAGTTCGAGCGGGACGCGGCGGGCGGGACGGCGCTGCACCAGGCGGAGGCGGCGCACCAGCAGCTCATGTCCCGCGTGCTCAGCCCCGCGCTGCCGGGGGGTGGTGGCGGGCTGGTGCCGCTGGCCGGGGCGGGGGCCGGCCGGCCGAGCCCGCCGCACCACGAACTGCGCCTGGAGCCCGCGGCCTCCGAGCCGCTGCACCACCACCCCTACAAGTACCCGCCGGCCGCCGCCTACGACCACTACCTGGGGGCGAAGAGCCGGCCCGCGCCCTACCCCCTCCCCAGCATCCGCGGGCACAGCTACCACCACCATCACCACCACCACATGAACGCGGCGGCCGCGGCGGCGGCGGCCGCCAACATGTACTCTCCGGCCGGGGCGCCCGCCGGGTACGACTACGGGCCCCGGTAACGCGGCCCCGGCCCCGCCGCGCGCCGGTCCGGCCCTTCCCGCCTTCCCCTCGCCTCCCGCCTCTCCAGTGAGCTGATTGGCCAGCGGGCCTGACTGACAGCCGCGCCGCCCAATCGGCGCCCGCCGCGCCCCGCGCGCTGCCCGCCCCTCGGCGGCCGTGAGGGCGGCGGTGCCGGCGGGGTCTGCGGTGCGATCCGCGGGGAGGTCCGCGGGGGGATCCGCGGGGAGATCCGCGGCTGCACTTTGATAAACGAAGCCATATGTCCTCGTCTCCCCGAACCCCCCTCCGCGCCGGGCACCGAGCGCCGGCGGGCGTGGGGAGGCGGCAGCGGTGAAGTGCCTTGTCCCCGTCCCTCGCCGGCGGGTCGGGGTTGCCGCCGGGCCCGCCGTGTTCCTGCCGCCCTGCGCGGGCCGGGGCCAGGCTCGCTCTCCTCGGGGACACCGAGGCCTCCCTTCGCAGGTGGCCTTTGAGGAGGCTCTCGGAAAGCAGAGTTTAGCTTAAGGGAACGCGTTGAATCCTCACTGCCAGAACAAATTTCCCACCTCTCCTCCGGCCCTGTGAGTTCTGCGGTTCGCTGGGCTGCCTTAACCACGACAGCATTTTCTGGAGCTGTAGAGAAGGGCCCGTGGCCAAGAGCACAGCCACGTACAGCTGTGTTTGTGTCTTGTTTTCATAACAATAGATGCAAAGGTTTAAAAACCAGCCCGGGGTGAGGGAATACCCGCAGAGTTTGGGCTGTGTGCTCTCTCCCCGCGCCCTTCCCTGAGCTCTTGCTGCTCTCCCGCCGAGGTGCCTTTTAGAGGGACTTCAGGGTTTTTTCTCAGTCTGGCTCACCCCTTATATCTGGCTGATCCAAACTGCAGTAGTCACAAAGCACCCATTTTGCACCTACCTGCTTGCTGCGTCCTCCCTCTTAACGCTGGTAAGTACTTTTTTCTTCTTCCTTTAACATCTTCCTTCAGTAGTCGTCCCGTTTTGTTGGAAGGACGGTCCCGTTCGTCACAGTTTCTCCAGTGATGTGTTTTGAATAGCTAGTTGTGTTTTTGTGGGATGCTCACCGAGGGCAGTCCCTTTGTGTTCAGAGAAGGGATTGAGCAGCTCCGCAGCTGTGTTGGTATACAGTATTATGAACACTTTTCTGATTCTTCGACGTGACTCTATGAAAAGAAGGGGGTTATTTTTTTTAAGTCCTCTATTCATCCATGTTTGTGCATTTTCATTAAAAAAACCTTTAAAACATGTTCTTTCCCTTGTGCAGGTGGCAGTGTTAATAGCAATGTTTATTTTGTCTCTGGCAGTGGGCTTTGGGCTTCCAAAACTTTTTTGAAGGGTTTAAGAAGGGATACAGGCTACCATGAATATTTTATGTAATTTTTTTTCTGTTAAAAATATATCTGGATCCATGAAAAAGACTTGTGCAAGAAATATGTATTTTATTTGACATTTGCAGTGAATTGTGAGATTCTTAGTGTCTGACTAAACCATAATTATGTTCTCAGAAAGGTTGATGTATAATAGCCTTGTGCTTATTATTAGCCAGTGGGAAATGGCTCTCGGATGTGCTCTATTGCTTTGCCGCTGTTATTGCAGAGTTTTCAGTATGATTTGTTATCTGTAAACTGATTAGTGCCAAAGCTTTGGTCAAATGTTTAATGAAGTTGTTATATTTATTATTTCTTTCAAAGATTATGCAAACACTTTTTTTTCTTCATAGTTGGAGCATAGGGAAAAAAGTGAAGACAACCAAAGAAATCATATCTGCAAACAGTGTAGATACATGTAGATATTTGTAGATATATGTAGATAATCTTATTTCATTTAAATTGAAAAGACATTGGACAGTAACATTTATAAATATTTTTCCTCTTCTTCCTTTTCTTCATTTCTTGTTTGATTATTTGTGTATATTTGTCAGTTTGTCTGCTCTGAAGTATAAACCTCCCCTACAAAATGAGGTCATTTAAATACAGAGGGATTTTAGTCTGAGCCAACAGTGACTCTCTGTAGGTGATTCCTCCCTGCCTTCTCTCCCTGGTTGCCTGAGCTGCCCATGGTTGTGGTGATCTGTCACTGTACAACAGCCTGCAAGGCTGGGCCTCCCAGGTGGGCACAGATCTCTTTGGTTTGGCAAGCACCCATTTGCTTTGAACACACGTGGAGCAGCCCAAGATGCCGGCACTCAACTGTGCTCATACCAGTAGTGGCTCAAGGTCCTTGTCTTGACTGGAGGAATTTTAATTTTTTCCTTACTAGAAGAGAAAATCACATGGCTGTGGGCAGTGGGCCCTCAGGAACACTGCTGTGTCCTCTGTGCTAAAGAACCACCACTATGGGAGTGCTGGGGCTGACTGGGAAGGAGGGCCCAGGCAGCAGTGTCACAGCTGCAGTCTGAGCTGTGAAAATGGTACTTCTAACCTTGCCTTTGGGCCATCAGTATGCAAGGTGTTCATATATATTAGCATGAAGCATGTTAGCACTTCATTCCGTGTCATGTTTTAATCCTTACATCAAGATTCCTTGGGGCTTTGACCCTCCTTCCATAGCTATGTCCATCTCATGGGTGGGAGTGTCACAGATATGGAAAGCTAAAAGGGTTGTTTTTGTATCACAACAAAAAATCCACTTCAAACAGCCAAGAATCCCATAACACTGCACATTGACTAGTAGAAGCTTTTTGAAAAAAACAGAAAATATGTGAAATTTTAATTTCAGATTGCCTTTCAGTCAGTTAGTCAAGATATGTCATGTACAGGCTGTACCTTATCTGTGTGTTGCAGATTAATTTGACAAATAGCTTTGTATGATTTGATTACACGTGTGGTTACCCTTCCCACAGTGCCCATTGTCACCAAGCCCCACAGCACATCCTCAGAAGGAGGCAGCAGCATTTCCAGGCAATGCTTCCACTTGTGGTCACACACAGCACTGTATTTGGAAGCTGCTGGTAAAACAGGCCCAGGCATGGAGGGTACAAGCACCCTTTGTCTCTTCCAAACAGGGTTAGAGAATAAATTAGCCATGTAGCTGTTTTCCAGAGGTACACGCTGAGTTTACTGATTGCTCCTGAGGTCAGTGGATAAATGCAGGATTAGGCAGGTGAAACAAGGTTGGCTTTGACTTGATCACTTACCCTAAACACTGGGGATTGCTCCAGAGTTCAGAAATACCTTTTTGCTGTCATTGGTTTTATTTTTTCCTTGCTAGTGGATCTGACTAAATTCAGTGTAGGATAGGAGCATGAGGGTGAGACTTCTGTGTGCGTATGGTGTCCGCGCACACTGTTTACACCCTTCATGGTTGTTCACTTTAGTCTTTCCTCCTCCTCAGGGAAACCCCACAGCTGCTTTGGCTAGAACTGTGAGGTTTGGTCCCCAGCAGATACCTCTCAGCATCCTGGGGTGGTGTGTTGGCATCTCTTGAGTCAATCCCAAGCACCTGCACACACGGCCATGGCTAGGGGAGTAACTGCTTTGGCTTTCTGCATGTTACTGTGTGTGTAGCAGTTCTTGCAGTGTGGACAATGACCCAAGGACTGCAGTGAGCATGAAAAGGTATTCTGCAGGCACCAGTGCTGGGGGACAGTGTGGGGCTGCCAGGAGGTAGAGGCTTCCAGTGCCCCCCTCCAAAGAGGCCATGGCTCAGGGCCACCTCGCCTGGAGCACTGTCCTTCCTGCCAAACAGACCCCCTTCTCTCCAGCGAGCAGATTTCAGCCTGTGGTGCTGGATCCCTCACCAAGGAGCAGTGGCACCTTCATCTCTAAGGACTGTAAGGGAAACGAAAAGCAAGTTCACTCGTGCTGTGTAACGTTCTGTCAGTGTGAAGGGATCTCTGCAGCCACTGGAAACAAGTCAGGCACCCACAGGTGAGGTTTGGGGGGGTGGAAGGTGAGCCCGGCTGCACAGAGGAATCTGGAAGAGCAAAGGCAGCAGCACCTGCACAGCAGTTTCAGCACCTTCCACCAAGGAGCTCAAAAAGCTGCCGTGAGCCTGTTGAGCACGGCTGGGCTGGAAGGCGGGGGAAGAGCTTGTGTGTGCACATGGATCTGCCGGTTCTTGGTGCTTCGCCTTCTGCCGTTCGGTTTTCTGGTGGGTTGAAAGCAAAGCAGCACGTGGAGTCCGCAGGTGCTTTGCCCGACCCTCCATTTGCGTGTAACTGGTGTCGCAGGGATGTGTGTGTGACGGGGTCACTCTGGGCTGTCCCCGCGGGTACCGCTGCCCCGCGGCCGCGGGCGAGGAGCAGCAGGAGCAGGAGGAGGAGGAGGATGCTGCGCTCATTTCCCCGGGCCTGCCTGAAGAGCCGGCTCCCTCCAGAGGGAAGAGCCGGGCATGGCACGCGGTGGATCCTGCACGCGCGGAAAACGAATCCTGGGAGAACAACTTTGCCAGAGCTCGCAAATAGGCAAGCTGAGAGGAGAATATATAGTTTTGTTTTATAAAGCAAATATTTGAACTTTGAGGCACACAGGCATAAATCAGGAGGGGCAGTGAGCCGTGAGTTCGACTCGGGCAGCAATGGTTCAGCTGTTGGTATAAACTGGTGTTCTGAAGAGTCCAGTCTGCTCGTCCTCAGGCCAGTACATGTGTATGAATGCAACGTTTTTCTGAATGTATGCATTTATTCATTTAATTATTCTAATTAAATTGATCCTCAGATAGTTAATTTACACAGGTGTTTGACACAACTGGATAAAAGTGACTGTACCCAAAGATTTCTGTTACTGCCATTACCACGAGCACAGCATGTGCACTTAAAATGTGCTGATACAGTGGGACACCCGTGTCTGTGGGAATCCCATTAGTGTATCAGAGGTTCACAAATCTCCAATAGTATTTCATACTTTTTCCCTGCTCTGTCAATGCAAAAAGGTGAAGATATACATTAATTTTGAAAAACACAGACACATCCCATATACACTACATATTTACATGTATAAGTGTGCTCTGCAAAGGCCCACCATCCATGTAAAGTACTGTGTGTGTTGCATATGCCAGAAAAAATGCACTCATTCCCCTCCATTAATAGAAATGACCTATTATAAATTTACCAAAGATACCATAGTTTATAAATTGGCCACATATGTCTGTGTAATATATTTATTATATCACATTTCATAGCATTTTTGTTTTATGAAATTCAGCCTTGAATTTGTCACATATGTTTTGCATATATGTGCAATAGTTGGCCAAGTATATCCAAGTAAAGTATGATAAATGTGTTCTTTCCATATGGGAAATTAAATGTTTTTCCAGATTTTAAAAAAAGTTTATTAAGAGCAGCCTATACAAAATAATTACAATAAATCACTCACTTCTGTTTAGGTTAAAATTATAAATTTAAACTAGTAACAAAGTGATTAAGAACAAAAGCCAGGAAAGTCTCATTTAGGACGTAACTCTGTAGGGAGACATGTCTGCACAGCACAGTCTCCTCCTGCCTGCAGCCCCTCCTGGGAACGGGGCAGGACAGCCTGGGGGCCCCTGCTGTGCTCGGTGCCCACCTGCAGCAGGGTGGCTGCACAGGTGCCCAGGGACTCAGACTGACGTCCTTGGGCTGTAAGTTGCAAATAGGAAGTTAAACCCAGAAAAACCAACAAGTAAAACTGACAGAAGCGCTTTTGTGTGAGGTGTTTGCAGTGTCAGCTCTGTCAGTGGTTTTAGCTTGGCTGCTGAATGGGGGCTCTGCATTTCTGTTTGGTTTTTCACCCACTGGCTTCGTGCTCCCATTTTCCCTTGTTCCAGGGGGCAGATGGTTCCCCCTTTCCCTCGGTGCTCCAGCCTGGCTGGGGTGTGAGCTCCAACCACGGGCAGTGAGAGCAGCACTGGGAGTGCAGGAGCTGCAGGAAAAGCTGTCCCGTTCCAATCATCGGAGAAGGGCAGAGGAGGGTGGTGAGAGGCGAGTGCAGCGGCCCCTTACTCAGCACTGCCTTGCACATTTCTTTTATTTCAGCAAACATAAAGTGAGTCTTTCATTCTATTCCCTTTCCTGCTTGTTGTCAACTGCTTCAAACCAGATGGGCTCAAGAGATAAAACTATAAAGCCTCAATGTCTCTATTTAGTGGGATGCCAGGTCTGCATGCCATCAAAATATCTGAGGCAAAGAAATCCGAACAGACAATACTCACCCGAAGCGTTCTGTTGAGAGCAGCCCAGACGCTTTTCAACAGAGGCAACGTATCCAGGAATCACTGGGATTTCCTATCAGGAGTTTTGTGAATTACCATCAGGACAAATGCCATGCCCATGTTCTCTGCCATGTTTAGAGTTGTTACATAGGCCCAGCACACCCATCGTCTTCTCACCTGTGTCAGAATGTGTTTACAGCGAGCAGTGGGTGCCTGGAAAATGTACTTTTGCTTGCATGGGATACCAGAGCCATGGAGCAGAATAACAGCTCAGCATTTAACATCCTCCTTAGATTCCCTGATCTGGACATAATCAGGAGCAATCAATACCCTGCTGCTGGTAGGAAAGAGAGATCATTGCTGTCCAGAAAGTGCCAAAGGGTTTCTATAGCTTTTTGCTGCCCTCATTTATGTATCCTGGGAATAAAAACTAGGAGGAAAAATCATCTAGCTGTAATCTGAATGTAATGTAGCAGCTGTCTTTATTTTTCTTCAATTATTAGAATTTCAAATTGTAACAGAATTGTTAGAATTCTTTTTCCTTGCCATGTCACTCCTCTGTAAGGAGACAGTTCATGCTGCTCTGGGGTGGTTCTGCAGTGCTCGTGGCTGCGTCAGGCCCTCGGTGCCTCCCACTGCTGTCCCCTGTGGCATTGCAACTCCTGCTATTACAACTCCTCAGAGCAGAGAAAGAAGTGCACACTCCCTGGGTGAGCACACCCTTACAGGTATAGACTGTGCTTTCCAGGGTTTCCTAGTGTTCCAACACCTTTATAAAGGATGCTGGGGCAGTCAAAGCAAATACTTCTGAAACTGAAATGAGCTGGTGTATGAGTTTAACAAGACAGACCTATTACTGTGTGGTTCCACTGGGTACTCTTCCTGCCATCCTTGTCTTTTTCCCATAAGGAATCTGGCCACTGATGGAGGTGGTTTGCTTCAAGGCCCTTTGTGCTTTCCAGAATCTCCCTATCACCTAACTCAGAGGAGCAGGTTGCTTCTTTGTTTTGATTTACCCCCTCACTGCCCCTTCTCCTTCTCTTCTAATACCGAACTGCAAACTGAATTCCTCTGAGGCCAATCAGAATAAAGCAGAGCACGGCACTGCTGGGAGGACATACAGGTATAGTTCATACCATTAATCAGGTGAGCAGAACAGTCACAACTGAGACATGATGTTTTCATTTAATTTGATACTGTGACATCCATAAATGAATTGCCAATACCCCCAGTATGATCTTAATTCTGGATACTTTTCTTCAAATTATAAAAGAAACCTCCAGCATGCCCCAGAAGAGCAGGACATAGATAAACACAGCCAAGTGTACTTGGAAAAACTGCTCTAGCAGGGGGACCCGGGCTGGAATTTCATAATACCACAGAGCAACAGCAACCCCCGTGCCTTCTTCCTTAGTCATGGCTGTCACTCCCTTGGTGGCACACAGGCCGTGCCTCAGCATCAAGCTTTGTGTCTCAGCACTGCTGTAACATTGTCTAGTACTAACCCAGGCAGTCACGTGCCATGTTTTATGTAACAATCCATACTTGCACACCACAGACACACAGCCAGAAAAGGAAACACATTGATTTAGCGCTCGGTAATCCCTGTTTAATCCCCAGTCCTTTGGTTTACATCACTAACATGGCTCCTGCAGTAGTCAGTGTTCTATCTTTGCTCTTGGCAGACTGAATTAAAGGAAAGATTTATTAATTTGTAAGTTGGCTTTGTAGATGCATCTTAAATGTGCTAAAAACAAAAAGCAGTCCAGAAACTAGTATTGACTTAACTATAAAAATCTGCTCTTTTAAACTCAAACCTTTGCAACAATCCAAGCCAAGCTGCAGAGAGTAATTTATTGGCTTGCTGAAGCAATTGCATTGTATAGGGCTAAATTTAACAACTGTCTTATTGCAGGCCCCCAGCCTGCTTCCCTTTTCACTCATTACTACAAACACAATTAATCTCCTCTTTCCTTGCTCATCTACACTTAGGACTGCAGTGCTTTATGGCTCATGTACTGATAAGAGAAAGGGCTTGTAACTAATGGGTTCATTTGCAAATAATGTTAGAGGGTCAGAGATCACCATTCATTCCAGTGATGATGAATATTCCATGTAATTGCTGCACAAATGCTAGTGTTTGGGATTTATTTCTATTAGTTTACGAATGCTGGTTGCTTTTTTCCCTCTTGCAGTGCCAAAGACAGTGATTCTTGTGAGGAAGCCTTTGTAATAATTTAGCTGTCATCACCTTCACTCCTGAATCCTTTCGACCAGGTACAGGCTAGCCCTGTTCCTCACTGGCAGCTGAGATTCCAGAACTGACTCCAGCAGCTTAAGGTGGCTCTTCACTCACAGCTTTCCTGCTAAGCAAGTCAGCTGAAATCCTGAGTGAGAACCATGCTCATGGCACAATTGTAAAGAGCTTTAAGTTTATTTTTTAATTTTAAAAAATGTTAGTTTCCTAGATGCAATTAGATAACTGTATTTTACAGTTATAGTCAGGCAAATGTGTTTTACAGTCTATACAATATAGACTGTCCTTCCTGTTGGAAATCATTCTTCTTTGGGGAAGTCCAGGTTAGTTCCTTAAGCAAATATTTAGAAGACTGTACTTCACAATCCAGCTAAGGCATTTAGGCTCAGCTCTAAATCATACTAATGTCTGGTTGCTCATTTCAAGGGAACTATAACGTGAAAGAAAAATATGTTTACTGGGTGTTTAAATAAAATGAGCAGTGATGTAAAGTGTGAATGAATTAACTGTAATGTGCGAAAGTCTGATGGGGATAGTGCTTTGATAATGGAAAAAATAGGATGGCTCTGTTGTTGCAAGTAGCTCTGCAACCTGTGTCCTTCCTCTTGAAGCTGATGAAATTCTTTCCCTCTGTGTCTCCCTGCTAGTGAGATGCAGTTCATGCCCTCATTTTCAATTTGTACTTGCGTGACTAAGTTTATTTTTAACTATACCTAATCAGACAAACATGTAACTCCCAGCAAAAGGCACTAAGCTAGATGTGACAGCACACAGTCATCTTCAGAGTATCTTCCAAGGATTTGTAAATCTGAACATCCCTTATGAGCCTCCATAATTATTTTGGGCACAGATGTTGACAGTAAATGCTGCATTTCAGAGAAAACAGTATCCTCAGGAATTCCTAACTTTCAGGCTCTGCTGTAATAGTGCTGCTATTAAGGCATGGGGTGTTTGATCCTTTCTTCCCAGGGGGCTGCCACGGTGCCAGTGCCAGGGTAGTTGCATCACAAGTTATTTCCTCAGTGGCTGTGAGATGCAGAGGTGTCCGGGACAGATGCACTTTGTGCTGCTCTGGCTGTGAGCCAGCCGTGCCAGGAGCAGGAGCCAGGCTCATCCATGCCTTGGCACCTCACGATGTCCCTGTAGCAGCCGGTGAGCAAGGGCTGTGCTGAGCACGGACCTGCCCCGAAGTGCTGGAGGTTTGCATTTTAGTCCTCGCTTCAGTCAGTCCTGAAACCGGCCCCTCACGCTCTGGCGGCGGCACAGCTGCCTTGCCCTGTCTGAGGGATGAGAGCGGAGAGCAACTCCTGCTCTGCCAGGACCAGGCTCGGCCCTTCTCATTTGCTACAGTAACCACTTGCCCAAGACGGGCGAGCGCTGGCTTTGCTTTCCTGCGGGGTGAGCATTAAACCCACCGCTCAGCACCGGGGCAGCTGCCCAGCAGTGCGGGCTGAACAGCAACGCTGGCACTGCCCAGGCCGGGTGTGGTACCACAGCCAGCCAGGTGGGAATCTCTTTGCAAACTCCCCAGGACGGGTCCCTGGACCACACACAGCAATGCTTTATCTGCTTATTTATGTCAATTCTGACCTATTTTAAGAAAGAGGAAAAAGAACAAAAGCAAAGGTTTCTTCCAGCAGCAGGTTTGTGGAGACAGACCCTCATTCCACAAGGCTGCGGCTGGAGCCACCGGTACAGGGTGAGCAGCTCCTCCCCTGCGTGGGAGGTGGATGATGGGTGGGGATGCAGCACTTACTCTGTGCAACTCTGTCTGGTGGATGTAATGGACACCATCACCTCCCCTTGACTCGGCATCACTCAAAATTAGGCTTTAACTCTCAACTGCAATGTGATCCTCCACGCAGCTACTGAATAGTAAAGCCATAATCAAAGAAATGCATTATTTAAAGTGTCATTGCACTCCAAAATGTGTAAGGCCACGTTTTATTTAGAAAAGCCTGGCAACAGTATCCTGATTCTGTGTTTTAATGGAAAGAACATAAGGCTGGGTGCTCAAGGCTTTCAGTCCAGCAGTAACTCTGCCTGCAAAGCACAGCTGGATAACAGACCCAGACCTTAATTTGCATGCGTATTTTTCCTGAAATAATTTCTAAAGTCTTTGATGTTGCTGTTCACTACACTTTTGGTACCTCTTTTTTTGATTTTCAGCTCCTTACAGTGCAGAAACAATTATTTCCAATAAAGTATCAACGTTGCCCAGCCTGGACACAGTTGTCACTGCAGCTCTGTGGCCGAATCCAGCAGTGCGATGGCTCTGAGCACACTGGGGTGTGTCTAATGTGCTTTAGGAGAATGCAAATGCTGCTTCATGATTCAAGCAAAAAAACCCTTCATGAATGAATTTCAGCTTCCACAGCCATAGAGATGACAAATTAATGGAGCCATTTGCACTGTGAGGACAAGGATTCACCCATGCAATTCCCCTAAATGTTAATGAGAGTTGTGTTGCTGAATCTCAGCCTTGCCATGCTGAAATTTACCCCTGACTCTCCAAGGAGAAGGGCGCTAATTGGATTGCTGAGTTTAAATCCTTCAGCTCCTCAGTCCGTGGAAAGGATTTAGCGCTGCTCTGTAAAGGCTTTACACAGCTTTGCAGTCCAGGGGAAGATTTTTCCCTTCCTTTCTTGTGATTAATTGTGAGGCTTGAGGTGACAGGAGACATAATGAAATTCATAAATGCCAAAGGCCGTCCCTAGTCACATTCCTGGCTGTTGGTTTAAGTTAGAAACTTGACAGAAGTGTGAACAAATCAAGGTTGTTCTGATAGCCTTTCAGTTACAGGGAAGAAAAAGTAACTGACAATGAGAAACCACTGGAGGTGGTTTAATGGGTATAAATTTTCAAGAAAGAGTGATATTTTACACTGATTCAGATTCTTGGATATATAAATGACTTACAAAGAGACGTGTTCTGCCCCCACCACAGTTTGAGGGTTTCCAGTCCTTTTTCACAAAAGATATTGGCACAAGTTATTTCAGCAACCTACCAAAGAAAAGCTGTTGCAAAATCTGTAGCAGAACCCAAAGGAACTTGTTCTGTGTCTTTGCTTGTGACTGGCCTTTTTCTGCTTGTTACGGATTCTAAAAATCTACTTTCTTTTCTGGAAAACAAAACTTGCAGCTTAAACAACCAGCACTAAGAATTAAGTTGGGGCTCCAGGTTGGAGGCAGATTCCACTACTTCCCCGTGTTCAGGTCTGAATTACAGCGTTAGGAATTGCTTCACCAGTCCTGTTTTCCCAGTCCATGGCGGTGCAGAAGGTGTCACGTCTCGGTATATATTGACCAGACACTGATGCGGTGATCTTTGGAGCCAGCTGCCAGCAGCCTCTCACGGGGGTTTCTGTGATCTGAGAAGGACACACAATGCACAGTTGCTGTGTGATAGTCCAGCACTGCCAAGGGCTTCAGTTTTTTCCAGCCAAAGATCCTGATGCGCTGATCCCACCCCGCTGTTGCTAAAATCCTCTTGTCTGGACGGATGGTGATATCAGATACACCAGCGTTGACAAGTTCGTGTGTTTTGTAAACCTGTGTGAAAAAGTTACAGATGAGTTCTAATGGTCCAAAACAAAAGAAAAAGGAGCCTTTTGAGACCTTAGCAGGTGTAGGTGCCCACCCATACACACCAGTGTGGAGCTTTTCACCACCTGGTGGGTGGTGCGTAGTGAGAACAACTATAGACAGAGATGGAAAAGTCCTTAACTCGAGCCTTCTCATCTCCAGCACCATTCTCTAGAAATAAACCCATCCCTTGTATGTTTTTAGTTTATTTTGCATTTAGAGCTATTTATATTCTGTCACAAGTGAAGCTCTGAGACAAGGTTTTGAGCACCAGACCAGAGCTTTGCCCTTTTCTTTCAGCTATTCTTACATGAGCTGCAACATTCAGAGCTAAGGCCATGTGTTTTCCCTGCTTCTGCAATACTCCCAGAGTGGGATTTGGAGCTGATGTTTAAACTACCTGCTACTCATTTCTACTACTGTGGCCCCCCACAAGACTCCCAATAAGCTCTTGTAGCATCTACCTCAGTCTTGAGAGAGGAATGCTTCCAGGAACTGGGTTACAGTGTCAGGAAATCTGTATTTCTAGTACTCCTTCCCAAGAGACTTCCAAAAGGAAAATATGACCAAATTATTGATTTCAGTCTTGGAAGCCTCTTGTGGGGCTGCTACTGTAAAACCTGTCCTTTTTGTTAGCACAAATGTTCCAAACTCCCCAGGTTCGGCTGACGCAGCGTGGCCTCAGTGGAATTTTTGTTGGCGTAGTGTCCTGGCAGGGGAGGATTTATTTCTGACATCACCAGCCTGGCAAATGTAAGATGGGCCCTGCTGTGTAACCAGGATTATTAGCTAATGGCTATAGCCAATCCCAGGCGTGGTGCTCCCATCATTACTGTCAATTATGTGGGCAAGAGCCATACGGCAAACCAGGGCGACTGGGAGAGATGGCGTGTCATCAGCAAGCTACAACTTGAATGTGAAGCCTATAATGGTGATGCCTTTTGGCTATGGAACATGAGGGAACAGTGGGCATTTGTGCATCATCTGCAAATACAGGAGTGAGAGAGAAAAGCAAAACAAAGAACAACCTGCTCAAGGTATACGCAGCCAGGGGAAATCCTGGTGCCAGGATTTGAGCCATCCAGGGACTTACTACAGCAAGTCACTGACTACAGCACTCAAATGCATACCAACATCATTTCCCAACTAGAAAACCAGCTTGTAATTAAAAAAACAAAGTCATAAAAACAAGTGAGCTGCTTTTAGCCAGTCATGACCAAGGCCACCTGCATCTACACCTAAAACATGTCCTTAAGCCCTCTGCTTGTTAGAAAAATAGCCAAAATAGCAGCAGCCTGAGCTTCAGCATTCGGGGGAAAAGCCTCAGCAACCAAACTAACAAAACTTTTATTACATCTTACAGAATTCTTTTTCTTGCCATATATAAAGGAGCTTCTGTGGTTACCAGATTTCTTAGTTCTGCTTTGTTTATTCACCTGCAGAAGCTGTTTACCTCCTACATTCTACCACAAACATCATCACATAATTACACTATCTCATCCAAATCAGAAGGCTCATCACCAATCCCACCATTTGCTGACAGTGATGATTTCAGCAACTTTCTTGTGGAAGACAATGCACCAAACTTTCCCCATAGCAATAAACTGTGCAGTTACCTTCATCATCTATTCATTGGCACACTGGAACATTGCCACTTAAAACAGAGCTGAAGTGCCATCATTGCATCATTATTTCTCCACCAGCAGATAGCAATGCACCACATTTACTTATTAAAACCCTTTAGAATAAAAATAATGTGCCACTGAGTGGCTTTCCAACATCTACCATTACCTCAGGTACCTGGAATGTCAGAGAAAAAAAACCCATCTGGTTTATATTATTAATGTAATAGTGGAAAAAAAATTAATCTATGTCCTTGACAATCTCTAGTGCTCATATGAAAGATGCATTTTATTAGGGCATTCATACTCACATGAAGCACAGGGGCATTGCTTGTAGCTTGGAATACTTGGCATTGAAATTTATTCTGAGAAAAACTACTGTCTCTCCGTGTGAGCTGCTGAGGGTGTAGCTAATCCTACATCTCCTGGGAATGAGAGTTCCTTGTGAAAAACAATACCTGGAATATTTCAGGTGAACAACTGTTTTTCCCATGAGTCACACCTGTAGCCCTGCATTAGGGTTAACTCATAACTGAAATGTGCTGTGAAGAACAGTGTGTTCTTTGAATTTAGGAAAAAGTTATGCTATAATTAATATGAAAAAACAACCTCCTCTCCACCACCAGAGTATTTGAAGCTTTAAGAAGCCTCTCATGGTGCCTGATTTCTGACACCTTGGCCTTAGAGAACTAGTCTCAATACCAGGTTTCTTGCTGGGATTGCTCACCTTCCTTCCACTTCCCTACGTGAAGGACACCGGTTGCAGATGGTGCCAGCAGTGATGGAAAGGCTGGGCAAAGGGAGGGCAAACATGACCAAAAATCCAACAAACCCAAACCATGACAACTGTGTATCATTCTTGTGGCTTAGAACACCTTCACTCCCTGTTCAGAGTCTACAGTGCCTCTCTCACTTTGTGTTTATTACAGTGTTTATTTATCACTTGGCTGTTTGTCACAGCCCACCCTGCTCGGTCAGTGCCGTGTCCCCCAGACTGCATTTTGGCCAGATGTATTTGTGCCACAGGCACTCAGGGCGCTGCCACCCCAGCAGTGCTGGGTCTGGGGCGATGCCTCACAGATTCCACACCTTTAGAGTGTCCCCCAGGGGATGAGTCAACACTGGATGTCCCGGCATGTGCTTTTCTTCCTGAGCACCATTCAGGAAACAGCATTCACTTGCCACATTACCTAAAAAAAATCTCCATAAAAGCTGCAAGCCAAGATAGCCATTATTTTTCTCCCATGAACTGGTGTATCCACAGCTCTCTTCTCCAGGATGGTATTGGGCACACAGGGCCTGGTTCAGGTCCTCTCCATTGCTCTTGGGACAACTGCCACTTCACAAAGGTTAAGCACGCAGCAGTGGATGTGACAGATGGGCCATTTTACTGTCCATGAGCCTTTATTTATGCGCTTCATTTCCACACCTGGTTAAATCCTCCTTAACCCATGGCACTGCTGGAACCCTTGCTAAGGTTGTCCAGATAAAAGCAGTATTTCCTGCCATTCACTAGCATGGCCTGAACTGGTGATTGTGTGACTCCTTCTAAACCAGCCACTCCAGACACAAACTGGTACAGCCAATTGCCTCATTTTCTCTGTTTCTGCCTGGGCTCTGTCAGTGCCAAAGGAAACTGGCTGCCTAAACCTCTTGTCCTCTTGCTGCTAGATGGGTTACTCCTGTTCTTTGTGAAGTATTTCATGGAATACTTCTGTCTTTCCCACAGTGGAAAGAAAGCTCTAGCCATTCAAGCAGAAACTTTGGAAAAGCAATCCTTTGTTTCTGATTTTTCTAACTCATTTATAACGTTTAGGACATTCCGAGAGCTGGATACTACTAACGTGATAAATGAAGATACAGAGGCAATGGCTTGAGTAATGCTAGGCCTGTGTGCCTGTTGCAACTTTGGTAAAACCAGAAACATGTGAGAGAGGGGTTTTTTCTTTTTTTTTAAATCCTCACCATCTTTTGCTAAGTCTAGTCACATAGCACAGACATTCTAACCAGTCTGTGATTAATTAGCTAGAGATCTGCAACAACTCTTCTTCATGACTAAATATTTTTTTAGTCTATCAAACTGTTAGTGCAAAGTGGGATAAATGACACTAGAGGGCCAGTGATCCTGACCTGGAGGTTCTGTTGCTCATTGAGGCTCCAGATGCAAAGCACCTTTTCAGATGAGCCCGAGATCCCCTTGGCCTTCTCAGAGTCAAAGTCAAGGCTCATCACTGGCTCCTGGTGGCAAACGAGTTGGCTCAACACTTTTCCCATTGTCACATTCCAGAGGACCACGGATCCATCTTCATAGCCAGCCAGAAGCAAAGGTTGTGAACCACAGCTGAACTGATCAAGAGAAAAATAAAATTGTTTGAGAAGTAAATAGTCTGTTAGGAAAATTACCATCCCCAGATAGGTTTCAGTCCAAGCACCAAGCAAATAAATTAAAATGGTGACTGGTGTAGAAGTGAAAAAGCACTTAGAATTGTCAGTGTCAAGTCTTGATAATCCATCCAGTTACAGAAAGCATTACTAGGTAACTGTGTACTTAGGGGTTTATAGCTACATATCAAATTCTAAATTTTATATATATAATACATATCTAACATACACAAACATATATATACACACAAACATAGAACGTTTCTCTCTGAAAATCCAAACTCTTGTCCTCTACAACACCTGAAAAGAGGCTGCCTGAAGTTTTCAGGAGCTTTACTTCATGGTCTGAACTTTGTGCTTCTTAATGCAACTGAATTAGTTTCAAGCAATACAATCCCTCATGGGCACTGACAGAAGGGCCATGCTTAAGGATTCCAGTCCCACACTGCCCAGTGCAGGGTTCCACAGAGGGATCCTGTACCCAAGTGCACCCTGTGCTGGAAGGTGAACACTGACCCTCCTGCCAGGAATCTCTGGGTGAGTCACCAAGGGGTTAACGGGCGCCGAGTCCCACTGTAACCAATTGAAAGCTATTTTGATTAATGATGTCACAGGTCAAAGGGCACGGCACCCTGGGCAGACACCTAATTTATTTAAGCCCCTGAAATAACTCAAAGAAGGGAACATTACTGGATTACATGTCACACTTAAGGAAAATATTCATCATTGCTCTGGCCAAAGACTAATGATCCCATAAGCAGTAACTGGTTACAAGAGTGAAGATGCAAATCCCTAATGAAAAGCAACTAAAAAAGAGGCATCTGTTAATGCCACTTATTTCTTAAATAGGAGAAGAAACGTCAAAATAGCCATTGGTTTCTCTGACCACCTCATGTAGGCACATCTAAGAAATGTATCCAGTAAGCTATTCAGATGTTCCCAAACACCGTCTGCTCCTACAGGACTTGTTTACTTGGTATTCAATTCAAAATAGAGGTAAAGGACATAGAGAATTAATTTTTACTGGTATCACATTATTGAATGAGGTCAAACTCACTGGCTGTCAATGCCATGACACAAACCTGCAGTGGCCAGAGGCTCAGTGCTTCTTAATGGCCCAGGCTGTTCTCCCACTGGTTACTATTTGTTCTGGGGGGAGTTAAACTAACAGGGGATGGGTGGTCTGGGTAAGGACTGCTGAGTAACAGCCCCATGTGCTTCCTCGGCCTCACTCAGCCTAGAGAAGTGTTTGAATGAGGAAAGGATCTCACTGAGCTTAAAAGAACATTGCCCCTTAAAAGAAGGAATCCAAGGGGAAACCCTTGGAAATGTAGGAAATCCCCTACATCATCCTTCTGAAGGGGTCTGTCCACACCTGGGATCTTGCAGGAACCTCCTTCCTTCCTTTAAGATCCCCTTTCCTTTGACAAGGTAGGGAGCATGCTCTGGCTAGAAAGGCCCACAAAGCAGGTCTCATAATGCCCAGAACTGTGTGTAATTTTTCTGTCAAATGTTTGATGTGCTAAAATACTGTAACATCAGAGCAATAGATATATGTCCAATACATGTGAATTAATGTTAACTTATCAGGTATTTTGGATGAAGAGTATGTGCTTTTTGATACCAGGGAAAAGGGAAAAAAATCCGAATGAAATGAACATTCCAGATTTTATTTATATTTAATAAAGGGTAAAACCTTCAAGGCATAACAAAGTATTTCACAGCTACTTTTAAGTTTCAAAAAAGCCCCCAGTTTAAGCATAAAAAACCCCCCACAATTGTTTGTGCTGCTCTTCTGTGAGCATGAGACTCCCTCAGAAAAGGTTCCATAGCCAGCCACTGTCATTAGCCAGTGAAATGTGGTATGGATGGGCCAGGGCGGCTCCTCTCCTTACTCCAAAGAGCTTTCACAGGGCTCATAACCCTCATGCAGATGGGAGAGACAGGGGAGTGCTCGGCATTTTGGGAAAGGCCAAGCAAAACCCGGGGGTTTGTGCTGTGGGTATCTCAGCTTCAAATTGAAAACCTGGTCTAAGCCAGATCCAAGATTGGTCTATTTTAAAAACCAGATACTGTTTTCTGTGAAATGAAGGTGTCCCACACTAGCTCTTCCTGACTTTTCCTAACCATATGAAGTGTAATATTTCAATGAGTACATGAACTTCAACAATAAAATCTACTGAAAGACCAGAGGAGTTCTCAAGCAGCGCTTCACAACAGCCTGCTTATTTCAGCTTCTAGTAACAGACACTGCTGGAGAGAAGTCTCACCATTCATCTTCTGTTGCAGTAGAAAAATTAAATTATAAATCATTGCTCTTCCTAAGCAGAACATTTTGTTGTTGCATTTGGATAAGTGTCAAGGAAGGAAGAAAAGGTGATCTGCTGTCAACTCAACAAGGAATAATTGCCATAGTTTATATAAAGTAATAACTCGGCATTTCCAGTTTCAACATGTATTATTCTTGTTGAATTATTTTGTTTGCACCATTACGCAACATGATGCCTTCCCCAAGGAGTGCAAAAAATTTAAGGGAAGACTATCCTTACTCCTGCAAATCCTACTCCACCCAATTAGTAATAGCAGGAAGGTGTGAAACTGAAGGGACAATGTATTTAAGAACATAAATCTTCACAAGGAAAAAACTCTTGAATGATCTAATATGTTTAAGGATAGACCTAGAAAAATAAGGGAGAAAAGCACTCAAAAATAACAAAATAAACAGCTGCAAGGATTTTACTGCTTAGGAGAAGCCAGTGAGGCTTCATCTACAAGCCTAACCTAAGCCTTGTTTGCCTTCTGCTCTGTAGCCCAGTTTGCCATTCTCGCTGCTGGCGGTGGGCTCTGCTGTGTCCCTGCGCCACAGACCTACAGAACACGAGGGGCTCTCTGGCTGCAGCCCCCCACTCTGGGCATGATTCCTTCAGACCATTCTGGGACTCTCTCCCTGTCAGCTTCTGTTTCAACTTGTTAATTTTCTGTGCCATAATCAACATCAACCAGTCTCTTAGGCAACCCGTTGCCCACGAGCGCTGGGTTGGGAGTGCTCATCTCCCGGGTATGTCTGTGTTGCCCAACACAGCCTCTGTTCAGGAAGGGGAGCAGCTGGGGCAGCTCGTGTGCTCCTCTTTATGGTTACAGGCTTACTCAGAGAGCCACTTCCAGTGCAACCACAAAACAGAATGCAGAGCATCACTTTGGTACACCACATGTAATTATCTGCCCTTAAGGGTATCCTCCTCCCCAGGCTTTTAAACCAAGTTGCACACATTTATAAAAGAGCAAACACAGCTGTGAGACTGTAAGGGATTATCTACACTTGCCTGGTGCAGTCTAGGAAGTTATGGTGAGTTCTCAAAGTCAGAATCTGCATGGAATAATTTACCTCTCCCAGTTCCCAGTCCTCTGCTTTATCCCCACTGGCAACAAAATTAAAACCTATATGAACTTAAGGATCTGCACCTGCTCTGCTTCCTAGAGGAATAACAATATTAATGCATGTAGAAAATATGGCAAGACAGAGGACTTCTCATACAGGCAACACAATTTTCAACACTGAACATTTCCTTAGTTATCTCCATCTTATTAAAAAATGTCCAGGAGACAGAAAGCCCCATTCATGTCATCAAGCACTGAACACTGATTGCATTTTTAGAAGAAACTTTGTTTAATAAAAGCCTAATCAGCCTATTTGATTTTCCTTCTATTTTTTTTCTAGTCTTTAATTACAGCATGGGACCTGAACTGTGGCCTCTCCTACTTTTGTCTGAAGTCAGCAACTGAATTCCTCCAGATTTCAGTCGGTTCAGGACCTTCAGTGAAGACACAAAGGCCTCAAACTCTCATAGATAACATTTTCCACTGAAACCAATGCAAATTTTCACATGAGTCTGCAGGAATTACACACTTGGCATCAGCTCAGATGGTCCTGTAGACCTGTGACAGCCTGTGGTCAGGAGTTAAGTGGGAGACAGCTTTGCCACCAATTCTTTGGAAATTTCAAGGCAACCAACTAAACTCCTTCCTCCCTGTACTGCCACCTTTTTGTATATACTTGTCATTCACTGTTGGCAGCCCAGAAACATTATTTGCTAACGATTCAGCAAATGTGGGGTTTTTTTTCACTAACTGCTTTTATTTATCTTTTTGTGCAAAGTCAGTACCACCAAAAATATTTTGTTCCTCTTGTATGTCTGGAATAGAAATGTTCATTGAGTGCTTCCTGGTCCTGAGGGTATTGAAGTGAATGTAATCTGCCATTAAAATCACTGTTTTTAAGCAACCCAATCATTTCTCATCGTTCTTAATGCAGTGAGAAACCATATCAAACAAGTGGCTTTGGTAAGGCATTCATTCTCCTCTTGATTGATGCAAAAAGTGTATCTATCCTAAGGATACAAAGCTTTCCCTCAGCATTTGCAAATCTTCCATTAAAGCTTGGAAAGCTCTGAAAGTTACATTAAGGATGTTCACAAATCTTTCCCCCCTTTAATAGTATAATTACTTGATTGGTTTGATAATAAATCAAAATCCAAGTGAAGAAAGATTCATGTGCTTCATATAAAATGAATCACAGGGAAAACATTTCACAATTAGCAGGCGCTGTTGCCTTACCTGCCACAACTTCAGACACATGGGCATGCCCAGCTTGGCACCCATCTCTGGCTTCAAGGTACAGACTGACGTCTTGGATGGCAGCTCCAAAACCTGAACCTGACATCAGGAAAACAAGAGTTGTTGGTCAGGCTCCAGGTCAAAATTCTGCTGTTAAAAACACAAGTCTTTTAAGGTGATTAAGGTTAGTATAAACTCTTCCAGTAAAAACTGTCTGGAGGAAACTGAGGAGTGCATGCTAAGTTGGAGCTGTAGGGGAATCCACAGCTATCTAAAGATGTGCATTGTTTTAGGAGAGGCAGACAAAACTGCTTGAGTGAACACATCCTCTTCTCCACTCCTCCATTTCATCTGTATTTCAGTCTTCAAACAGTAGATGACATTGTGCACACAACAGAGAATACTGCAGACTGCTTAATCTGAAAACACCTCCCTGCTGCCTTTCCTCTTTTTCCATCTCTGTAGCTAATTTTTAGGCTGTGATCACCTCGGGACACTTGCATTGTCTCGGCTGTGCTGTTATGGTAACACAGAGCTTGCACAGAAATACAAGCAGTGTATGTATCCAAGGAGGATTTTTTATTTGCTGCTGACTGCACTAACAAACTGTAACTCAGAACCAGTGGCTGTCTCAGGCTGGAGCAGCGTCAGCACACAGGTATTTTTAACACAATGTTGTCTGACCCTGTTCAAAGCAGGGTCAGACAATGCTGTGTTAAACACCTGCTCTCTCTACAGAGCAGTTTCCAATGTTGCTTGCACTGACGGTAATGAATTATGGATCTGCTTTAGGGGGTTTTTCTGGATTTTTTTTTTTTTAAAGATTGGGCAAGTCATTCCTCTGCCAAGGAAGTAGCTCATTTCCACCTCTGGGTGATGGCAGGCAAGATCAGGGGAGTTTGCCATTTCGGTTTGGCACTGGAAGGTTTTGAGTCTCTTGACTGACGTGGCAGTGCCTCAGCTCTGGGCTGGTTCTCAAGCCTGGAACTATGGAGAAACAGAAGTTGTTGGGTAGCAAAACCTTGCTGCCAGGAACATGGCTGTTTCTCAAACACACACCTAATCACCAAGGTGATCTTTTCATTTAATTAAGTAAACAATGGTCTGCATTATGTTGTAAAATTAAATGACTTGAAACATTTGATAAATCCAACATCACCAGCCGTTCTGGGCTCCCTCAGAAAGTGCAAGAGCCTGACAGTGCTGTTGGACAGCCCCAGTTGTGTGAATTTCCTTAAGCATCTGAGATGAGGTATTACACAAATATGGCTCCTCTGGGAGCCATCAATCAAGACCACGGCAGCTGCGATGGCTTTCCAATCCCATACCTTTAGTTCAAAGCTTGCCAGAACATCTTCCTATTTCTAGAGGCTGTCAGCCAGCCTGCCAACAGCCAGCTGCACTCTAGGACTGTGAGTACAATGCACTGCACACAAGATACACAACACTTTCTAAAGCCACTGAGCAATAGGGCAGGAAACTGTTCTCCAGATTTGAGGAATAGTGACTACAGCCAAGAGCCATCCCGTCTGCAGACCAAACCCGGGAACAGACCAAAGTTTGATCATCTGGGAATTCTGGTTCTTTGGAGCTGCACTCTTAACAAAAGATGCTTTTCTCTCACCAACTTTCTTGCTATCAACATAATGACCAAGTTGGCTGTGGCAGGAAATGGGCTATAAATATGAAGATGACCTGCCCTCATCTTGCATCTTTCATCACTCTCTCCAAAGGGCATTGCCTCCTAGGCAAGACCAAAACTGCAACTTTTCCATAATAAGGAAGGGTAAGTGTGCTGTGATAAATGCACTTCTGCAGGTTAAAAGAGAAAAAACAAACCTTCGCTTTACCTTGACTGAAAACAGATGAACTGGTACAAGGGCCACAGCTGGGCTTGCAAAGGCCAAAGGAGAACACCATGAGAAAATCTTTGTGCAGAGAGCAGGCAGGCATGAGCTGCTGCCTGTGCTGGACTGGCAGTTCCAGAGACTGTCTGCATTAAAAGTAACTGAGCCCTAGAAATAAATACTATTTCATATATTTTGACAACTGTAACCTAAAACTTGAAGTTCTGTGTTTATATTGGTTTTGCTTAATAGAAGAAAGATTTGCCTTTGCCTGAGGTTAATAGTGTTCCTGGGTGGCTAAAACTGGCCACAAGGAAACACACCCTTTCTCTTTTTCACATTAATAAAGCTTTTAACGTGTTTCTGGCAAATTGGCAAGAAAAGTGCGTGTAACTCATAATTGGTGATTTAAATGCAATCATGAACAAATAAATGCCTGTTCAGATCTCATTATTTATGGACTGAACCTGCTTTAAGACAAAATTACTCTTTTTTGGGCATCAGCCAAGCATAAACACTTATTAAGTCTTAATTTTAATCATAAGCTGCAAATGTACTGTGTCTCACACAGTGCTGCCTATTTGGAAGCACTGTATGTTATGGGAGCTTATGCGAATTTATTGAAATGTGACACAGTTCTAATGCAAAGGTTCACACACAGAAAGGAACTCTTCTATCTCAGGGGACAGCAAATCATCCTCCCTTGCAGGGCCCAAGCAAACAAATGAGAATAAACCAGAGATGGGTTGTAAGGGACACCAGGGTAAATGTCTTCAGTTTGGGTGAGATGACTATTTAATTCTTCATTACCAGGGCTTCTCCAGCTGACCCAAGAATGTGTTTGGCAATTTGTTTAACTTTATGGAGCACTGCTGTAAAATGGAGGGAGTTCTTTGTTTGCTCAGAACAAGGTATGGGACTTGGAATGGTTGTATTTACCGGTGCAGTGGTTGTGTCTGCAGGCTTAGTTCTGTAAAAGGCTGAACATTCTGGCTGTGAGCCAACAAAGTACTTAAATGTGCTTTGCTTCTGAATAATAAAAGTTCACATTTTCTTGCAATACAGGCACTTATTACTTCATATGTATATAAAATATGCAACTTTCAGTTTCAAGATACAGACCAGAAAAGCATGTGAACTTTTACACTCATCAACAATCTGCAGTGAGCTACTATATTGTTCATATTTATGCCACTTTTTTTCATAATTTTGGTATTTTGATGTCAAGCATTTGAAATAATTTGTGTGATGTTCTCAAATAGTCCTTTGTCGAAAACAAAGCCATGATTTTTACAAAGCAGAAGTGGAAATTGCTCACAAAGCTGTCAGTCAATGAGTGCAGTGATAGTGGTATTAGATGTGGACTTATCCAGTAGGAACTGAAATGGACCCTGCAATTATCTGACAGTGAGCAAACCTCTGGCCACTAACAGTAATTCAGCTGTTTCCAGCCCCAGTTCCAGTTCAGGAATTAGCCCGGGGTGACAGACCACGTATCGTGTTACAAACACCTCCCCTGCTCTGTCAGACCCCACGGCTCAGAGGGAAGATGAGCACCTCCACCTGATGATAGACCTGCTGACCATCAGCTCCCCAAAAGGACTCTTGTTCCCAATATTCAGCAGCACCAGATGAGTTTCCAAAACTCCTGCATGTGAAGATCAACAGCAGCTCCAAATACTTAAATGTCAGACAAATCTCGGGCTGGTGTCCTTGTTTCTAGAGCATGACTTAGAGAATTCACTCATCTTTGTGGCAGTGCTGTTAGTGATTAGAACCCCCACAGGTTTCTTGTGCTGCCCTCTCTTGAGCATTCAGAGAATTCAAGAGCAATGATGCTTCCCCCCCTGAACTATCTCATTTCAGTAACCAAAGCAACGTCCCAAGCACCAGAGAAAGAGACACCTCCTACCTGCTCCAGGCCTTTGGCTGCCGTGGCCATGAGCCAGCGTCCCTGTGCCACCTTTAGCAGCGAGCATCTGCAGAATCCCACGTGCTCCGTGAAGACAGAATCCGTCACTGCAGTCCGTCCCTCGGCTAAATCCCACAAGCAGATCCTCTGGTCGCGCCCCTGACTGTTACAGTAAAACAAATCCTCCATCAGCTGCAGGTCTGAGGAGGCCCAGGCCGCCTGCAGGGCAGAACTCAGACTGAGTCTCCAACAGCTCCTGGGGGTGTTGATCGGGGCTTTCATGAAATATGGGGGAACCCAGTGGCCCCAGGACCACCATCCTTCCACCAACAAATGTTACTGGGAGGAGGGAGGGCCTGAGAGCCAGTCCCAGTTTGCTGTTTCCATGTGGACAGAGTCATGATTGAGCCCAGTTATGCTATTTATGTGTATGCACATATTTAGAAAGTCTCATGAGCATTTGAACATATTCACAATAAAAATATTTTACCATTGACTAGATCTAATTTAAAAGGAAACAAAAGTACCCAGAGAGTGACACATGTAACACTCATTCGCCCAAGCAGTGAAATGGAAATGTCATGTGTTGACAGCTGAAGACAAGCAGCAAGACAACAAAGATCTCATCAGAGATAAATATAAAGCTACAGTTATTCAGTGGGCAACTTCCCCAGCCACAGGGAGGGCACAGAGGGCCATCAGGACTGTGCACGTGTGGAGGCACAGGAGGAGAGGGACTGGCAGCAACTACAACAAAACACTGTGGCTAAAACACCCAACCCCAGAGCCCCAGTGGCTGCATCGCCGAGGTGCAAGTGCAGCTCACTCAGAGTCCTTGGCACAGCCCTCCATCCCACAGGCAGCAACACCGAGGAGGCCACAGCATGAATTGTTGCAGATTTACACGGTCCCACTGGCTCTGGAACAAAGGACCACTGTGGAGAAGCTTCCAGTCCATAAACTCCAGTAGCACAGGATATCTGTCCTCATGTTACCACCTGGGCCAAGGAGTCATCAAAAATCCCTTATCCATGTCTTACTTTAATTAGCCATATCACCTGATGGAAGTATGAAACCAAAACAGAGATGTAAATCTGCAGACTGTTGGGCCTTCTTCAACATTAATACACTTCTACCTACCCTTCAGTTGAGTGACAAACTGACACAACATTTACAGCTCTGGGCATACAAACAATGCAATAGATTATTGTGATTTAGCTTTAGAAGAGAAAAATACAAAATACAGGTAACTGCTGTCCTAAAATTGCACTGCTATGTGAACTGTTGTAACTATACAGCAGAAATAGAGGTATGGAAAAACTCTATAATTATGCTCATGCAAACAATGCTCATTCAATATGATTTTATGGGGAAGAGTGTTGATAATTGTACTTCTGCAGATAAGAAATATAAATGCTAATCAGTTCCACTGTATATTATGAGATGTCTTCTCTAGATAAACATGTCAGAACACCTCCTAATCATACAGACACTTTGGCATCTATTCTAGATCACCTGTCTAATCCAAAGTACACAAATCTTCCCAACCTTCCCTTGCTAAACAAGAACAGAAGGTATTTTGCAACAAAGCAAAGGCATGAAACTCAGCATTCTTGCTCACTTTCAGTCTTCCACTTGCCATCTCTGATTCTTATCTTTCCTTACCTTTTCTCCCTCCCCTCCATACTCTTTACAGCAATCTACCCTGAGAACCAGCTGTGAAAGATTTGTCAACTTCAAACCCAATTTCCTTTACCCAAAGATCTCATGTGATCTCAGTGCAGTAATAAAGACACTATGGATCCCAAGTTGTTGTGATGTCATAATGCACACATAATAAATAATTGTATCTTTTTTCCACTTTTTATTCTCATTTTTTCTGCATTTTTGTACTTCAATACATTTCCATATGTGTTGGAGAGATTTTCAGTGACTCCAGCATTAAGACACTCCTTTTTTGCCCCCCTTTTTTTCCCCTTTGATCGTGTACGTCAGAGAGACAAGAACAACTTCACACTGGGATCTGTCTGCTTTGCTGACCTGAGCAGCCTGTCTTTGCCACCCATTGTCTCCACGCAGTACACAGATTTGCGTCCATGGCCATCCAGTGCTGTGTCCACTCTGTGTGTTTTCAGGTTCCAGACATGGATAAACCCGTTCTCAGACCTGGCAGTAGGAACAGATGCTTTTAGTGTGACCACTGCATTCAGGTGATCAGTCTGATGCTTTTCCTTTCTTTTGTTTCCAAAACTGAAGTGTATGCACAGACAGCACCCCCAGCATTCACAACCACACACGATGCTGTTTTCTCCAGACACACTTTGTCAAAATAAAACACTGTGTTCTCAAAGGAAACAACCAGTGCAGAAGTCCTGGTTTACTCACCCAGAGAAAAGCACGGGGGTATCGGGTTCTTGGCCTGCACAGGAGAAGTGCAGAGTGTGGACTGCAGCACTGGCACCTCTGAGCACAAACTGTGGATCTGGAGGCGGCAGAGCCATCCCAGCAGTGAACTGGGGGGGGTGAGAAGAAGACAAAAATATCACAAAGGGTAAGACAAAATGTAAGGTAAAGTGAAATGACAACTTTAAATAGATTCTGAGCACAACATTTGCTTTGCCTGGTCACTTTCCTCTTTGAATTATCATTACTGAGTGTTATTTCTATTTGCCACGCAGTTCAGGGTAAAGCATTTCCTGTTAACACCAGCTGACGAGGCAGTCAGTGCCCAGGTGCCCTGTGCTGCCTTCCCTGCCAGCGAGGTGTGAGCTGGCCATGCACACACCTCTGCACACTCGTAAATACAAACTGTTCAGCTGTTCTTCCTGCTGCAAAAGGGAAGAGCCAACAATACAAGAAACTGGATACCCATAATTTCAATAGGCAAGCAATTCATCATTCCATTTAGCCCCTTGGCTAAGTCTTTCCCCTTCCTCCCCATAAAAATACTACTGTGCTCTCCCCTCACAACCATTTCCAGAAAACCATTGCAGTCAACATATCAACTGAAAAGAATTTCAGATGAGATTGGAGTTACGATCTACATAAGATCCATTACTCTTGAGTGTTTGAATTGTTGATTCCAAGCATGGTTACTTGAAAAAAGAAATGCATAATGTCACACTAACTTAGTGACTACAGTTAAACATTTTATTCCAAGGGGTTTGTATTCCCTAAAGGATCAATAGGGACAAATGCTTTCAGCTTCATGTCATTGGTTCAAATGTGGTCAGGGCCGGCACAGAACAGAACAAGAGGCTGCCCCGTCCCACATGGGAAATGCAAAGGCCAGTTCCTGATGAGCTCACAGGGACAGCCCCTGCCATTCCCACAGGCAACTCTCGTGCTCTGGCACCCTCGCCAGGTATTTCCATTCACATGAACACCTTTGCAGGCAGCTCTGCAAAAGAATCAGAGAAGGATGAGGATGATTTTTCTGTGATCTGACTTGCTGCAAATAACCCTTAAGACCTGTGCTGTGACAAGGTAACCAGCAGCTGCTTTGACTGGAAGTACAATTTGCAATTCATTGGAAAATGCATTATAACACGCATTACAATAAATATTTTCACCATGAAAAGTGTTTACTGCCCTATCTGTGGCTTTACTAGCCATGCTTTATATCCTTCTTCCTTTCTGACCTGAATTAACACAGAAAAGGGCAGCTTTTGCCACTACACATCAACTCTCCTCACTTTTTCCCATTCATGCATGCATTACCCCAGATTAAACAAAAAGTTTTCTAAACTCAGTAAGGGAAGATCAGCAGGTGTTTAAACATCTGCCAGTTCCCAGCAGAGGAACTGCAGAGAATCAGAACAGAGCGACAGAGCTACGAGTTCCATGTGAGACAGCTCAACTTTCCATTGCCTCTCTCCTCAGTAGCAGCTTTTGAATTGTGTTTAATGGATGCACTTGCTCTTGCACCTCATTTGCAGGTCTACCTTGAGTGTTTATGGATCAGTAATCACCATGGTATCTATAGGTCCTAATTAAACACAATTATCTGTTAGAACTAGTGATGAAACAGGATTTTCAGTGTAATGTGCAGTTCTCTCTCAATAGCACTGTAATTAGGTATGAACATAATGAGCTCCGTGGATACCCTCCATGTTTTAGGGCCCTGACTCATCTGTTTTATGGTGCTGTCAGATGATCCAGACTCATGGCAGGCTGGAGGACATTTTCAGATTGTACAGGTTCGCCCCCGTGGGGAGCTCCAGCTCCCAAGTGCCCATCTGTAACCTGCGTTACAAACCTGTTAGCCTAAGGATTCTGTCACCAAGGGTCACCTCTGTGGGGCACTAGAGCTGTGTGCTGGTGCCCCCAAAATGCCACTTTGTGGAACCACGTAAATAAAAGAGCAGCTCAGGGCTGGCCAGAGCAGTGGGGTCCCTCGTCACGGTGAGTGCTCCTGGATTACTGCACTGAGCAAGGAAGCAGAATGGAGTCAACCCAGAGGCTATCTGGGATTACAAGGCAGGTTTTTAATAGCATTTTTCTAATTACTGACACAGAGGTTTTTGCTGACAGACAGCAAGTGTGTGCGTGGCTGTGGGAAGGGTTTTACCTGGCATGAAACAGACGCTACTAATGCATGTCTTTACAAGGATGATATTGCAGAAAAATCCTCAGACCGGTTATAAGAGAAAACCCCAACTACTGAAAACATCTGAGCTGTAAGCAATTCAAGGGACTGTTGGCTCCTTGGAGCCTGGTTATTTCCTTACTTTTCTGCTAATCATACATATGAAGCTGGAAATTTGGCTTAGTATTAAACCTAATTTTTATTGAGCCTATGACTCCTATTCTTTCCTGTCACTCCTGGGCAGGTGAATGGCAGTGTGAGTGTCTCATTTTCCTTCCAGCAAGTGCTGAACAATAAAAATGCATCTGTGCTGTCTTCCTTATCCAGGAGCTTGGACAAGTCACTTAACCCCAATATTTAAATTAAAGTTCTTAGGTACCTACACAAAGTCCCACGAGGTTGCAAATAGATGGAAATTTGGTGCACCAGTGCTTTAACAACTCCAAGAAACCATCAATCTGTTCCTGCTGACACATAAGCATCCTCAAAAAATGGCTCTCACCCTACCTCAGCAGGTAGCTCAGTCTCCCTGTGTTACTGACAGGGATACAAACACACTGTGGTGCACTGATACAAACAGATAATGGTTATACCCTGCTTTGCTAAGCAGACAGCTACAAACACGCTACAATGGGATGACTGTGAGATGGTTAAAGCCTCTGGGTAAATTTTCAAAAGTGCCTAAGTGATTTAGGAAGCCTAAGACTCATTTCCAAATGAATTTTCAATCCTGCATCTCTAGGACTTCTTAAAGTTTCACCCCAGGTGTCTGAAAATGAGTTCTCTAATTAGCACAGCATTTATTTTCTTGTTAATTCCACCTAGCCTCAGGGAGACCAATCTGTTCTTGTTAACTGGGGATATCTGCAACAAATTTAATTAAATTAATTTGCTTAGTATTTAGTCTGGTCTGAGAGCAAAATCTGGCTCAAGGGCTTGAACAAGCAAAGTACAACCTACAGAAGAAAGTTCATTTAAAAGCATCTCAGGGCTACACTGTATGTTTGTCCTGGGATATCCTCTCGCTGTGGCTCCTGCCTCCTGTGGAAGGAGGTGGAAGACACGAACACACGAATCATTTTGCTTATGGCAGCATTTGCTTCCAAGAGATGCAACACTTCACCACCACACTCTTGTTTCTTAAAAGATATTCCACTTATTTCTTCCAGCCTCCCCAGTGCAGGTCACAGCATCCTCCTTCAGGGGCTGATGCAAGACAGACCAGGGAAGTGTTTTCACAAGGTGCAAACCCTTGGGCTCCTGCAGAGGTTACGAGGGAGGGCTGGAAGCCACAGCTGTCCCAGTTAGGGTTTCAATTAGCAAACAGCCAAGTGTCCTGCCCATTAAGTACCAAAAAGGGGTTTGTCTAAAAAAATGCATCTGCTAAATGCCAGAACAATTACATTTCCTTCAAAATTACATTTTTTTAAAGAACAATTCTCTATTAACATCCCTCACAAATCTTACTTTGCTTAGGCTGCAATTAGAATAATCCTCAAACCATTTGAATTTCTATGCAGTGGTATTCCAGTATCATCACTTCAGCAATTGATATAAAAAACTTAAGCTTTTATTCAATGAGAGTCATTTAAAATATGTAAATGTCAAAAGGATTACCTTAGAAAAATCTCTCAGAGAATTAAAAACATTAACAGATTCCCACAGGAAAAATTCCAGCAGAATTCAGCAACTCTCCTGTTCCCACTCCTGTCACTTGTATTTCTATCACACATCGAAGCAAAAACAAATTGCTATTAAAATATCATCCCAACACCCTCCTCCCCCTAACAAACCCCACAGTTCAGTCTGAGATACCAACGGCTCAGGCAAAGACAAGAAAAAATCCTCTTCTTTTTTTCTTTAGGCCTATTTAGAGTAGTAAAAACTCAATGGTAAAAGAGCTTTTTCAGGTATAGGACAAATAAATCTCTCTAGGCATGTCTGGCAAACTGATTTGGGACTGAAACCAGCAGGTGTGCAGACATAATTACTACTGCAAAATATCCAACACATCCAGGTGTGCTCACAAACAGATACATGAAATCCCTGTTATTTTTTGAAAATTCCTTCTCTACCAGGTGCCACCCTCCCAAAGGAAAAATCAGAGCAAGGACTGAGTTGAGAAAGATGTGACTAAATTGTTCTTCCCCCTTTCCAGGCTGTGTGTTGTTTTCACTCACACAAAGCCCTTTTTCAGCCCGCAGTTCTGTGCCTGCCTGCACAGCCCACACTCCAAACACAGCACAGGGTGCTCAGGGCAGGGCTGGGCTCTGCAGAGGGGTCATGGAACTCACAGACTCCCTCCGGTTACCAGTGCAGTCCCATTCCATTTGCACTCTGCAGTTACAATACCACGGGCAGCCCCTGCAGGATGAGCTTCCCAAAGTGTTCCCACGTTTCCATCCTCCAACCACGGCACACAAGGAGGTTTCAGTGGTGAGACCATGCACTACTCTCAGCCCAGGCAATTCTAGGGCACTTCTAGGAAGAAGAGAACGGGAGTTCAGGGCTACAAGAACCCACTTAATGAGTAGCATTTCCACACATCGTTACAAGAGATGCCAGACAAATCCACACAAGTCGAATGAGTTAAAGTTCACCTCATCTGACTGCAGAAGTGCCTTTTATAGGTTATTGACTACAAGTGGTCTCAAAGCAGGTATATGGTTTGGTAAACAATTCTTCAGACGTGTTGTGACAAATTTTTAAGCCCAGCTTTTGATTTTGCATGTACAAGCCAAAAAATGAGAGGGAACTGAACCAGGGAAGTCAGCAATACAAAGGGATGTTGTGAGACAGTCATCGAAAGAAATCTCCGTGCAGGTGGAAAGTCACTGACTGTACAAAGAAATGCCTTTTGGGGTCCTGTAACAAGCAAACACATACAAAACTCTTGGGGAAGAATGAAAACCCCAAAGCCAGGCACCCTCCCTTTCACACTCCTACTCCAGTTGCCCCAACACACGATATGTCTGCTGTGTGCAAAGACAGGAACATGCACCAGTAAAAGTAAAACCAGCAGAGGCTTGATCAGAGATGTGGGAGTGCTACACAAATACTTGCAAAGGTCAGAGCCCCAGAACATATCAAAATTCATTTGTCAGTGAAACAACAATGCAGCCCTCAGTTTAAAGCTCCCACTTCCATCTTTGGTGCTAAATTGAGATAGAAACTGTATTATACTTCTAGGGTTTATTTAGAGCTGATTTAAAAAATAATTTCTTTCAAGTGGAAGGTAGAAATCAGTAGAAATCTTTAAATCAAGAAACTGATCTCAAGCAGAAATTACAAATAGTAGAAATTTTTTATTTAACCAGCAAATATACTAAAAAAGCATCCTTATTTTTCAGAAGGATAACCAAATGCTTTCTTTTAAATTGGTTATTTTTCACGTTACTACTTACTTACAACTATCAGAGATTAAGCACAGTGATGTACAGTTGTGACTTCAAAACTTAAAATAATTATAATAATAATTAAAAAAAAAAAATCACAACAGCAGACTGGGACCATTCACGTGCTTGTGCTGGCAGTACAAAGTCCAGTATCCAGATAGTGCAGATGGATTTCTGTCTTGCAAAACTCACTAGTCATCAATGTCAAAGGGAACGCCGTGATTTATATGACCCAGTTATACAATCCTTTATTAGCTGATACTGTAAACCTGTTGCCACACAGCCAACGTTACAGCTGACAACAGGCCTTCCTCCTACAGGTTGGGAACACCACACACTGTCAGAGCTTTCACTCTAAACAGTCACCAAATCACTCCTCATGACTAACAACGACTGCCTGCTCTGAGAAACACTTCAAAAGTCTAATTTTGAGCAGTGCTGAGAACTTCCATTTCCCATTGACTTCAAGGGAAGCCAGGACTTCATCCGTTCTCAGATCCCAGAAATTACCTTCTCTCCTGACATTTAGACAATGAAGGATGGAAGTTTCCCCATTTTAATTGTAATAGCCAATGGACAGACAGCAAACAAAACTGCTTATCAGCAACTGGTGATATGCCAAGAAATCTTATGGGAGCTGGAAAGAAAATGACTGATCACTGTCCTGCAACACAAGGTATTTTTAATGATTTCCACTCAGATAATGGCTCCTCTCAGAGCCAGCACCTCTCCTGTCTGTAAGCATTCCTTACCTGGATGAGGCTAAACCACAATATATCATGATTTTAAATAATGAAGTTTGCAAGAAAAACGTGTATAAATGGCAGTGTGTAACCTTCAGGAACACTGAAACCCAGGCCTGGGCCTTGAGTCCACTTTCAAACACTTCCATCTGCAATTTTTTTAGAAAAGTCACTGTACAATAATTATTTTCCATATGAAAACAGAGATTCAGCATGGGAACAAAACTAAGAATGATTGTAATCATTTGAAAGACACTGAGTTAGCATATGGATCTCATTGCCACTTACACATTTTGGTCACTGAAACAAAAAGCTATTAATCAATATGTAAAAGCCATAAATTAACATAAACATTAATCATTCTAATGCTCCCACTGTGTCGGACTGATAATTTTTTTCCAGTCTTTCATTCTGACATATGTGCCTTCAGCTATCAGCTGGCTGACCTTTTTTAACACAGTTAAACATTTTGGGCATTGCAAATCTTACTGAAGTAAACATTTTGGAGACAGCCAAATATCATGGATACATTTATGCCAAAAAAATGGGGTCTGAAAATATGAGAGCCCCTGCCTGTCCTGTAATTGCACCAGCTTTTAATAAGGGAGCCCAAAATACAGCATGAAATACAGCTGAAACAGATGAAATTCTAGTGTTTCATAAACAGGTTCATTTTGCAGATGAGGGAAAGGACACCCATCTGTTTTACTTTCTGAAACCATTAATTGCTTGGGAAAGTGCAAGGATATAACCACAGCCTGCCTTGTTTGGAGAAAGCAAAAGCATAAACCATACAGTGGCTCAACTCTGCAGCACATTCTGCATAAAGTCATTGGGGGGGAAAAAGACAACAAATGCTGATTCGCTTTGAGAACTTAAGAATATGATTATGCACCTATATATGCACAATGCAAGTGAAAAGATGTATTTATCCCAGTGTGTTTCTATGCCATACCAGCAGAACTAAAATGAATTTAAGTTGGTGCATGTGATAAATCATTGTAATCCAGCAGAAAATTGATAAGCCAAGGCCCATCAAAAGGCTGTTTTGAGCAGCCTCTGGCTCAGCCATGCAGAGCAATCTGTCAGCCACGGGCTCTGGCTGCCCGTCCTCCTTAATTAGGGGCGCTGCATCAGCTACAAATCTTTGGGTTCCAAGAGCTAATAATGTCCTCAGATAGCATGGGCTTAATTAAACCTCTTCCAGACATTTTAGCAGACATTCCGGCAATAATCTTGTTTAGTAACAAACTATTAAAAAAAGAATTGACAGAGAAGGAATATATCAAGTTGTTACAGCAACTGAAGTTATTTGGGCCAGAATTGTATGTCTGCAATTAAGGATTCTGTAACTCTGAGCAATTAAAATATCACTTTATTTGAAAACTAATTAATTCTAAACACATATTTTTCCCATGACAAACTTTTATGATTGTTTAATTTATTCCCTTTTAATTACACTTTAATTAATCTACTCTTGTATAATATTATACTGTTATTCTGGCACTTGACCAACGAAGACAATAAATTGATTGCAGTTCCGTTGTGCAAGAGCAGAAACTGTCATGCCAGTTTCAACACCACGTTTATTTATTTGTCTGTTCTATTACTTTTCTTTTCCTCCCACAGGGCACAGGAACATGAAACAGCACAAATCATACGACATTTTGCCTTCTATACTTTCTTCTTCAAAGTGTGAAGTATAACAAGAGTTTTTTTGTATTAAGGAAAGGTGCATGTAACACGATATTACATAATAAAATATAACCTACAGGAAATGAATTTATACTTCTAAAATACATCACACAGTTATTTATCAATGGATTCCTGATGTACAGGACCTTGTCCAGAAACGGAGCTTTTCCATTGACATGGAGTCTGCCCAGGATCTCACCTGATACCGGCAAAAACAAGGCAGAAAGAGACCAAAGCCCATTTTCATACTATTCTTAAAATTACATTAATTTCAGTATCTCAGTAGGTTTTCCAAGACCCTGCATTTTAATTTTGCATCAAGTCACCTTAGATTCAACTGAAAAAAAGTATATAAATTCTTTTCTTACTTTATAAATTCTGTTTGGCTTAAACTCTGATGAAAGAAATATATACAAATGTTTTATTATACATGGAGCAAGTAGTGTTGTATTTTATTTTGCTTTGACCATACTCAGGGTAAAACTGGCTGATATTTACAGTCAGAAGTGCTCAAGTTTTATTTTTTAATGTGAACGTCCCTGAAATTTGCAGTTCTTGCACATTTGGTGGGAGGAGATACCGAGCAGTGACTCTTTATGAAGACACAATGAAGCAATCTACTTTTCATGTACTTCTAAAACTTCAGCCTGTGTTCCTGGCTGTGCATTTCTTTGCTGATGAAATACCCCCTCCTGTATCCGCCTTTCCAAGGTGGGACACCGTGCAGAGGTTTGCAATTAAATTAAACTACACTGCAGGCTGAGCTCTGACAGTGCTTCCCAAAGTATTTCCTTTTACTTTAATGTCACAGTTTACATTTAATAGAGTAAAAAAGACAAGTACAAAATACATTCACAAACTACATATTTATTAAAAGAGGAAAAAAAGATTCTGCACTTAATTGAACTGGCTACATATTTCACCAGCACTGCCACAGTGGGAGACACATTTATATCAGAATATTGTACGTGTCCTACCCATGTTTATGTTCTCAGCATTTGTTTCATAACAGTTAAAAAATATACTTTGAAACTGCAAATAGCAAACAGGGTAAATTGACATAAACATAGAAGGAATATTAACTAACCAAGGGCAATTCCTATTTGTGTCCAGTTCATGTTTTGCATTCCAAATTTTGGCTCTGCTCTCTGCCTGCCCAAACTGCCAGGTGATACTGGTGAGACCACTCACACGTGGGAGGGTTTGCAGGGTTCATTCATTACACCCCACTCCATACAGCATTTGCTCTTTGGAAAGTTTCTGTTCCTGTGTAAGCACAACACGTCCCTGAGACCAGTGTTATTATGGGCTGTTCTCTGTAGATGGAGACCGTGTGGCAGGGACAGTGAGTGGCACAGTCACCAGAACTGGGATCAGGACCTCACTGACTGCAGGCGCAGACAGTCCCTTCCCAGGCCACTGAGATCCACATCCACGTGGTATTTTAAGAAACAAAGCACTGTGGACAGTCTGTATCAGTTCATTAGGTTAAAACTTGAAATCCTTATTCAGGTGAACTCTCAAGGTCAGAAGCAAATTCTGTTTCAGTGAAGTCCATCCCATTTGGTAGTTATATTTTACTTTCTCCAAGAACCCCGTCAGTATTTAAAAGAAATAGAAGACTTAGTGTTATGTATGCCACTTTTAAATATATGACTAAAAGTTACAGACTATTAAGTATTTTTATGCTATGAAATATCCCCCAAAATTCAAGCTTAATTACAAATAGTATGTGCCATTTGTCTAACAGGATTCCTGTTCAATACAGTGTTAAGTATTTGGATAAGCCAAGTTATTGGAGAGCAACTTAGTCCAAGAAATCTAAAAAGGATCTCTATAATTCCACTGCAAACAGGAATGACATTTACAAGGCAAATATTACCTGAATATCAAATGAAAAAAATAATCTTTATTTTAACAGTTTAGGCTGAGCTTATAGTTTAGACACTAACCCATAATTGTGCTTTCCTGCCAGTTTGATCACATAAATCTACATCCATTTTCCATAAGCACATTAGTTCAACATGCTCATCTCCAAGCACATGAGCACACACTCACATGTTCAATTGTTAAATTGTTAAGATGTGAGGGATATTTATAAAAAACTGGTTCCACATTTAACAGGTTGAGTACTGATGGTGCTGAATTCCCACTTTCTGGTCCTGGCTGCTTCCTATGTCTGTGACGTTCTGCTCAGTTTCCCTGTTGTAGTGAGTAACATTAACTACTATTGAGCTAACAGAGAGAAACAGCCCCAGAGTTACAGAGTGGAGTTTCAGTTTACACGTGTAACTTCAGCCTTCGCTCCTCTCATGCACCAGAAACTACTGACCAAACATGCAGTGAAAAATGCAAAACTGTTTCATGCATTGATTTGAAACTTTGAACAATTGTGCCGTACCTGAACTTGAACTCAGCCTTTGAGTGTGTGCTGAACAGCCCCCATTGTACCAGGCTTTTCTGCTGGCAGGAACTGAAGTGTCAGTCTGTCGTCAGATAATCAGATTATGTCGTGTTCTGACCAAATTCATTAGGAAAACTTTTACCAACCCCATTATCTCAAACCAGAAAATCCAGATCAAAGTATAACCGATTTTACAGCACAATAAAACTGATATAAATATTTAAACACTAATTAAAAGGCCTCTTTCGTTAAAAGTAAATAAATAATTGAAAGCTACCTCTTCTTATAAATGCTATCAAATGCAACCATATTTATCATGTGCTTCTCAGAAAACCAGACTCTCTGTATGGTGGGGAGTGGGAACTTAGAAGTAGCCACTGAGAAGATGGAGTGTTGCTGGACTTTTAGATAATTAGCCCAAAGTAAGTCACACTGAGTGCTCATTCTGGTGACGAAGCACTAATCCCTGAATGTCTTTGTTAACTCCCCTCACACTGGACAATAGGAGCTACTTCCTTCATGCAGATGTACTGGATGGACACCACATCCGAAAGGAGAGAAGAAATACTTTTTAGGGAAATCCTACATCAATGATTAATTTCTCAGTAAATACAATTACATTGTAATACATTGTTTTCTTCCTAAAATATGTGTGATCTTGTCTGCTAAAAAGATAAATAACAGTAATTAAGTTTGGCAGATGTATTTTCTGTTTTGATCAGATATGCCATCTGTGCAAAACAAACACTGAACACAAGAGTACTAAATACTTTCCCTTGTCTCCATTTCAGCTGGATAGCGAATGGCATAAGAGGGAACCAAAGAATTCATATTAATATAATTAACAGCAAGGAACCAATCCATGAGCAGGAGCAGCGACAGGACAGTCATCAATATTGAGTTCATGTATTTTCAGTACTACAATCAGATTCTGCATCTGTAACCCAAACTTTAAAAGTATGATAATTTACGGAAAGGAGATTAATTTAGCCATTTCGAGTCAAAGCCGTATTTCATAGCAGCTTCATCCCAAATCCTGTATATTGTTAGGATCCCTTTCCCCTTTGAAGACTTAGTGAATGATTGAAGCTTCTACTTTCTGAGAAACAGATAACACAAGACTAGTAATCTGACTCTAAGCCACTGGATAAAGGCAGTTTGTTTCCTCTTAGCCGATCTGTCAACACCTCTTCAGTAATTAGTCCTAATTATTACAAAGGGCTAGCCTCCCATTCGCATTATTAAATCAGAAATAGTATCATAGCCAGGTATCTTTCAACACCTCCCAGACTGGCGACCTTCGATTTCATTGAATCTTCTATCAGTATCCGCCTTTGGAAGAGCCTCGGCAGTAATTTTAGCATCAGCTTCAAAGATGCAGATCCCACAGTGGAATTCCAGGGATGCATTCATATCCACACCCACATCATGTGACAGGGGAGCAAGCAACACAATTGACCTTTGCATTGTTCTCTAAACTCCCGTGATATAAAACACACATTTCTATTTTACACAATAGGCCGGGTTTGTGCCTGCGTGCTTAGAAGGGTCCTTTGAACTAAATGCTGATAGGAAGAATAGTGAAACTGTGTCTGTGAAGATGAAGGTCAAACCTTTCTTACAAAAACAATACATGTGAAACTTATTTTCAGATCAAGATAAATTTGCAAGAAGTAAATAGTAACTAAAAATACGCATAAATGTATTTAAGTGTGAAGACTTAAAAGGCTCCTTTTGTTTATTTTTGCCGTATAGCTGAAGTACTTCCCCAGAAAAGAGGAAAACAAAAAGGATGATGACATCAGAACTCTCACGGAACCAGAGCTCAGTTAGCTCAGGCTTTAGTCAGACAGTTTTAAGCTCTTCATTTGTGTTAACATTTATTTAACTGAAACAAGAGGAAAAAAGATATTCCTACAAAGTAACCACTCAATTTCTTTTGATTAAGAGCCAAAGGTGTTTCCCAATCGCACATCTGAGACCACAAGTGAGGATTTGTTTACACTGGATTTCTCATCAACAGCAGTTTCCTCAGTCACAGTGAGCCAACCTGAGCTGCACTTGTGCAGTTTATGGCTCGTGGAAGTAACCTGGCTAACAGCTCGTGCACAGATCATGGGAGCCACACAAATATTCAAGTCTCCATGTGAACAAAGCCCATATTCTGTAATTAAAACAAAGAATGTTTTTGTTGATATGCTTAATGTTAAAAAAATTAAAGCACATAGAAAACTATTTTTTTACAAGTAAAAACCCCCAAACACATTTTAAAGAACTTTTCTGTGCCCTATATTAAAGTGAAATAGTGATTTTTTTGTTTCCTCTTTGAAGGTCTCCTCTAAATGCTACAGATGTGATAGAAGAGCCAGCTGTTGTACCACAAGCAGCAGCCCAAAGCCTCAGGGCATGACTGGGCAGGCACGGAAAGCAGTGCCTGGAGAGGGTGCCCCAACTGCAGGGATGTCCCCCGAGCTCTGCGGTGTCACCAAAGCCCAGTGCCTGCAACAGGAACATGACCCAAATTGTGTGTCCCTGCTCTGTGGCTGCCCCCAAGTCCCTGCTCTGTTTCCTTGGCCTCTTTCGAACTGGCACAAAGACACCTCGGTAGCACACAGGACTGGAGCATGAAGAAACTGCTCAGATTGGCTTCCTGCATACTTGCCCTGCATACCTTCCTGCAGAGCACTCATGGCACCACCACACAGCTTCCCTGCACCTGGAGAGCTGCTCCCTCTGAGATAACTAAAACTCACTGCCAAGAAAAATAAACACACTAACTTAAAATTCATTTTCCAAGTTGTACGTTTTCCAAATAAATGCCAGGCTAGTAACTCACACAGTAACAGGCAGGCATTTGACTATCAGTGGATCAGACTGTAAAATACATTAAGATTTCAGGTATCAGCAATGCAGTATTAACACACTTGCTACCATTGTTTCTCTATTATCCTTATGAGAATTCAGTGCACTAACAATAAAAACCTTTCAAAGTAAAACATTGTATGGTGCTGTACTGCAGAAATAAACGCCCTGCAGGGTCAGCCCCCTGGCCCAGCCAGCCCATTTCCAACAGTGCCACGCTATTTAGAGATGCTATTCAGGGAAAAGACAGAAGCCTGGCTGCTTTTGCAGTCCCTTTCCTCCCACACATCTCAATTGCTGTATTAATGAGGTTACAGAGCATGTTAATTTCACTGTCCATTCGCAGTCCTGCTGTCTGTGAAATTGTCTAATCCCTTTTGAACCTGCAGATATGTTTGCCTTCACTGCCTTCCAGGGCAAAAATTCACTACCTGAAATTCCAGAAAATGAAGGAGTATTTTCTATTCTTTTAAACCTGATCTCCTACTACCTTCACTGAGTGTCCACTAGTTCTTATGCTGCAGGATTTGGAGGGCAACAGTTTCACATTCGGTTTTCTCATCACTTTCCTGACCTTGTAAATCTCAGTGATAAATATCTTTCTCTAAACTAGAGTATCACACTTTTCAATCTCTCCTCACACGACAGTTGTTCCATTTCCCCAGGTTGTCATTTTCTGCACCATCTCTTACTCCACTAAATCCATCTCAAAAAGCAGAGAACTGAACACAATGCTTCAGATGTGAGACCAATGAGGTTCTCCTTAGTAGCAAAGTGACATCCTTGATGAGGTAAATCTTCACTACCTCAAAAATCACATTTCACTTTCAAGACCAAAGTTCCTTCTTCCTGCAACAGAGTAATTCCAGCTAAGACACCTGGCACAGAAAGTTATCTTTGTTCTCAGTAGTTTGGGATTTCTCCTGCAGCACAAGCCAACAGAGAAACAGCTCAGTGTAAGAGTACTGTCCAAGGATCTACATCCGGAAGAAATAACACAATATTTTAAATAAAACTTCCTGAAGCACCCAGACTTCCTGGAATTACCAGTTAAAACACCAGAGTAATTCATAATGTTCTCTGTCCATCCAAGGCTAGCAGACTGCTGCCCTACACTGCTGTGTACTTGTCAGGGAAGAATTTTAAAGGTCCTGTCTGCTCTATCAATGTTTGAGAGCCCTGGCCCATTTTTACAGCAGTTGGCCCTGTAGCTTCTCTTGCTGACTCAGGCCAAGCCCCTCTCACACATCACAGTAGCAGCTGTTTCTCTCCACTTGCAGCTACATGCATTTAGGTGGCATGTTTTACAGTAAATCAGATCCTTCCTACCTTGAGGTTACTCTGCACTACATGGAAATGCTGGAGCAGTACTGCATTGCCTTTTCCCTTGATTTCATGGAAGTACAAGGGTTTGAGTCAGAGAGGCAGCAATTATAAAAGCATATGTGCACAATGTAATCTCAAAAGAAAACAGAAATCAGAGCCCAGCAGGAGGAACAAAAGGAAGTGTATCTTTGTTCCAGCTGCATGAGCCACCCAAGCACTGAGGAGACAGTGCTGAAATCTCTCCAAGACTGTCTAAGACAGGGCTGCAATGCAACCACAGCCTTGCCTCGGCCTCACTTTGGTCACCACATGCCCGAGTCCACCAGCGAGAACCAGTGGGACACAGGAGTATCATCCCATCTCCCTGTGGACTCCCAGAAATGCCTCTGTCTCAAACTGGCAGTGGGATGGATGGATCCCATGTCCATTATCTGGCAGTTTTGCACAAGTGAAGAGAGGAAAACGAGTTTCCAGTGCAGTCTCTGCAAGAAGAAATGAGATCTGGGCTTCACAGCGTGGCTAGCAACAACTTTGCAAAGCACACGCTCATTTTTAGATACTGCAAATTAAAATGTTTTATATGAACCCACTTCTGCAGCTTCCTCAGTTCCCACTAAGGTTGAAAATACTTACTTACATCAATAATTACACAAAGGTAGTAACACCAATAAACTAATACTGACTTTAAGAGGTTACGTGCATAGTGAAGATGTCTACATACATTGGCAACAGCCATGGAACCCTAACTTAGCAACTGACTTTAGCTCTCTTAAAAGACAAAAATCTTCATAATATTGTGTTTTGAATAAAAAAAGACTACAATGTAACCTGAAAGGTCTTTGGTATGTTCCTTTTCCAAGTATGTAACTACTAGTTTCAGGGAAGAAGTCTGTGCCAAAGTACATTATACCTACTATGGCAATAAATTCTTCATGGATTAGGTTTTACACATAAATTACCTTCATTTGTAGTCTCTGAATGCTCTTCTAAATTTTATGGGATAATATGAATTATGAGCACCATGTATTTCTTGCAGGTATAATGTGAGACAATCTTTTGCAAGTAGTAGAAAATATCTATGTAAATGAGTTGTACTCTACACCTCTCCCCCCACCCATGTTGAACAAATGTGGTAACACAGACCAGTCCATTGCTTATGAGAAGTCAACAGTCTGCTATAAATATATGTATGCATTAATTAGTCTAATTAGGATTAAATGTGAATCACATGGTTAAATAAAAGCATTAAAAATATCAGAAAGGGTTTTTCTAAACATTGTAATTTTAAATTTCTTAAACAGTTCTTTCTTGGTTTAGTTATTGGTTCATTTATGGTTTTGCAAAATAACTCCTTTTAAATAAATTGTACATTTAAAGAGCACAATCTATATTTATTTGAAGGTACTATCATAATCTTTACAAAACCTGGCTGGATTTCAGAGCCTGGGCTTCAGGTGTTTTGTTGGTTCTGCTGGATCTTTAAAACCCAAGAGATGTGGGAACACAATGAGTCTGTGTCCTGTTATTATCAGTCTCCAGTGAACACTGTTGGTGATGCACTGGAACCCAAATCATAGCCATTTTTGCTATATATGTTGAACACTGGGAGCTTTGGACTCAGTTCATACACAGCACTTGTCTCAGAAGCAAAGTTCCAGGTTTCCAAAGGAGCTCTAATTTCAGGAATCACTAGAAATGTGAACTGGCAAACAGTACCTGGATCCCAATTCTACAAATTGCTCTACCCCCACTATCTGAAACAGCTGAGTAGTTTTAAAGGATTCATAAGAGCAGGTCCAGGATCAGTCATTTTTCCAGAACAGTTGGTTGGCTGTAATAACAGCAACACTCCAAACTGCACCTACTCCCAGCCACTGAACCTGAGAAGTGACAGACAGCAGAAATGGTACACATGGTATGGGAATGCTTGCCCTGCTCCCACAACAGTGGGCGAGGGATCAGGCAAGAAGGCTCATAACAAGATCAGACAAAAGAGAAAACACTGAATCATATTAAAGTAATTACCAGAAAATAAGACTTCTGCAGAATATTTGCAATCAGCTTTCTCGAGCCTTCAGGCTCAGTCTTGCACTGGGCTGCGTGTAGCAGCACCACCCCAGGAGGCGCTCCAGGAAGAGCGGGTGACTCAGTCCAGTTCCTCCCTGGCTCCTTCCTGCGGCATGGGAGAACAAATGACTGCACCCCGTCCCAGTGCAGGGTACACCAACGTTACTCCTGTCCCAGTGCAGTGTACACCGACCCTACTCCAGCCTCAGTGCAGTGTACACTGATGTTACTCCTATCCCAGTGCAGTGTACACTGACGTTACTGCTGTCCCAGCACAGTGTACACCAACGTTACTGCTGTCCCAGTGCAGTGTTCACCTACCTTACTCCAGCCCCAGTGCAGTGTACACTGACACTACTCCTGTCCCAGTACATTGTATACCAACATTACTCCTGTCCCAGTGCAGTGTACACTGACGTTACTCCTATCCCAGTGCAGTGTACCCTACACTACTCCTGTCCCAACATAGTGTACATCAACGTTACTCCTGCCCCAGTGCAGTGTACACCGACATTACTCCTGCCCCAGTGCAGTGTACACCGACACTACTCCTGTCCCAACACAGTGTGCTCCCACGTCACTCCTAACCAGCCCAACAGCCCAAGAAGCCCTGGCCCTGCTCCCCCACTGCTGGTCCTGTTGCTTACACGATAGAGAGGGAAGGGTCAGGCACACAGACCCCACTGTTTCTCCACCCCATTGTCTCTCCCTACACCCAAACCCACTGTCTAAAGGGGCCATGTGGGACACATTGACTCTCATTCCTGCCCCAGGGTCCCACTAGGGACAGGAATCATCTAGCATGGAGATAGCATCAGCATGAAAGAGAAGACAATCCTAGTTAGGAAGAACATATGTCGTCACCAGATAATGATAACCACATTTAATGGGCACAAACATGAAGGCAGGAATTTCAGAGATTTCCCCCTTATTTTAAAAAATAGAGGGTTATTATAAAAGTGCCCAATTACATCATAAGGCACTATACAATATTTATGGTATAAAATCACTATAATTAAATGCTAAGTGCTCATTTCAATTATTTAGAAGTGGAGCAATGAAATAAGCAAATGCCTTTAAAATGTTATTTTCATAGAGAGATCACAGAATACAAAAGGAGCTAAAAAATGATCTGTCAGGACCCAAGACATCCCATGGTGAGATTTAAGGTGTGAGGATTCTCAGGCTCAGTGTCGCAATTAAGCTCTGGTTCCCTCAGATCCATTTTCTTTCTGCAGCCTTATAGTGGAGCTAATACATGGCAAAGGAATGAATTCTTGCCCTGACTGTGTTAGTTACCACATCACCTTAAAACTAGACACTTGGGAAAAACAAAGGCAGATATATAGACTAAAAATAGTAAAGATTTGAAGCAGTGAGGCAGTTTAATCCGCAGTGGTCATGTCTGCACATGCCTCTCCACTGAAGGACCTGGACTGTGTTCATTACTGTTGGAAAACATTGCAATATTATATAAAAAATAGCTTTAATTGAAAAAATAGTTCAAAAATGTAACCTTTCCTGAGAAATATCATCTAAGTCACTGGAAATAAAGGATATTCCCAGTAGATATTCTCAATAATCTGTCATAGAGGGTGGAAAAAAAGACTGCAATATTAAATATTCTAATTCTATTTTGGGGCTAAGTAACAGTCCTGGACAAACGGTGACGAAAACTTGCAGCAGGCAGGAGTGAAGCTGTGGCAGTGCTGTGCTGTCCTGACACTGGATGCAGTGTGTGCTGTCCTGAGCAGCGACAGGACTCTGTCAGCAGTGATGGGACAGTGACCAGGCCACCTTCACCTTCTTTTCTTCTCAGTATGACTGATGTTACCTAAAGACCTCCAGCGCAGTTCCAGATTCACAAGGCTCAGGTGCTGTCAGACCATCCTTACAGTGAAAAACAACAGGTGGACACGGAGCTCCTAGATTGCCTTCATCTCAGCTGTGATCCTTGCAGAAGTTTGGGATGGATGACACTGAAATATTCTTCACATTTGGCACTACATTAAGAATTTTTCTGTCAACAAATAGAATGCAGCCCACCTGAATTCATGTTTCTGACAAACCTGCTTTCCTAGGCATATATTCAGCTAAACAAAAACTGAGCTGGAAATGTCCAGTTCCAACTAAATACAGACGATTATTCCTTGCTTCCTTAGACCAAAACACCACTTGTGGAAGAACATATTTTGAAGCAGGAATAATGACCATTCTCAACCCCACAGCTCCCTTTTTATTGCAAATAAAACAACCCTGAAAGGCTTCCATTGGCTTCAGTGGTTGGGAGGGAGTGGGAAGAATGATGTTACGCTACAGTGGAGGAAGTACCTACGCCAACTGGAAAAAAGGACTATAAAAAGCTTTTCTTACACAAACACAGGAGGAAGCAACCAACACCCTCAATTGTTGAAGGCAAAGGATGGAGACCTAAACACACAACTAGAAAAAAAAAATCAAAAAAGTCCTGCATGTTTCACATGTTCCAAATGACTCTCAGATTTGAGAGCCTGGTTCCATAAGGTCAAACTGTTACCAACAGCAGACCTGGCAAATCTCATGCAAGAGCACAAATGCTGGACACCCACACCAGGCTGGAGATGCCACTGCAGCTCCCACTGTGCATTTCTGTGGCACAGCACTGTGGACTCTCTCCCTCTCCGAAATCTACTCCAAGTTGGGTGGGAGCCCTTTGTCCCTGGAACAAGGGACCAGAGTGCCAAAGATAGGCCATGGTGCTGCACTGCAGGAAAGGCATGTGGCACCAGGGCCAGCCACTTCTGTTCCAAGGGCCTTTACTAACCAGCATCATCCCCAGCAGCGTGTCAGGAACAGTCACACAGTAATGTGTTCACCCAGCTCAGAACCAACGTGGCATCATCTCATACGTCAGAGAGCAAAACAATCAAAGGGTCTAACACAGGTGCAAGAATTCAAAGTACAGTTTCAGAAGGTCAAACAGGCCTATTACAGTAGAGAAAACTTATTAGAGCAAATAGCTGAATACTGGCAGGCCAGAGATACAAACTCTAACACAGCAGACTGAGGAAAAAGGAGGTGGGCAGTGAAGTTGGGCTGCACTGATTGTACCTCCTTCAGAGAGACTGTTACCTGGGCCTTTGCACTGGGCAAGACTCAGTTTGAACCAGCCATCACTGACACAGTGTCAGACACTTCCATGTCCCAAGAAACTGTCCCACACACCGAGTAGTCTGATCCCAAGCAGCATAAAGTCTCTAAGAGAGACACAACCAAAAGAAAGTTCAGTAGTCACTTCAGTAGTCTCGTATTTTTCCATCAAGGTCATTTTCCATATCCATGAAAACACATTGGCTCATGGCATTCATCAAAGTCAGAACCTTCCAGTTACAGAGCTTGAACTTGTCAACAATTATTTAGTGAGTGTAATGGAGCGAGGTCAGAACGTGGGTACACAGTACAGAGATTCTACCAGTGCTTACAGAATCATTCCTTCCCCAGTCAGGTACTGTATGAAGGACATAAAAACTAAAGGTTGGGCTATGCATTGAACTTGTAGCTTCAGCGTAATTTCACTTAGAAATTTCTTACATGGTTTTGAATATCTACCATTGATAAATGACTACAAATTAATGACTACCAGAGAAGTCATCACACAGTATTTGAGTGGAAGCAAATAGCCCACATTCTCTCCTGCCCTCAAAATATCTCAAGTTGTTCTGGAATTTTTTGAAAATAACAGTAAGTAACATACTCAACACTTGGACAACACAGACCTACCAATCCAGGATAAAACTGCATTCTTCTTCCCCTTCTGCTTACTTAGGGAAGGCGTTAGCAAAGCTTTGCCAGAACACAAAGACAGCAACACAGCTTTGCACTTCAAACACCAGCAGAGTCAACACAGAAGAAATCAACCTGCTTTGTCCCTGGTATTAATGCTCAATGCAAAACAGGATACTGGGGGTTTGAATATGTTTTCTTTATTCTGCAGAAGGCACACAGAGGAGTTCTGTGACAGGCCCTTCTCCCTCCTGATTTCCAACTGAGAATCCACAGCTTTAGAGAAGTCTGCACAGACCTGGCTCTGAGCAGCCTCATTCCCAGATGGCTCCTATTCTCCCACATGTATGTGCTCATCTTATTGTTGGGATGGGTTTGTGGTGGCTGTTGTTGCTTTTTGTCTCATTACATGTGTCCAGGGGTCTCTCCACAACTCAAGTTGTGTGAGTTAAAATCCTTGATGTATCTCATTTGCAGCTCTGCTTCTCCCACCTCCTAACACTGACTAGGACTTTTTTTTTCTCTCAAATACTCTCATCACTTTCTCATGGAAAAACTGGCACTGTAGATGCCAACTGATACCTGACAATTTATTTATGTGCAGAGCATCATGCAATCCTACAACATGAATTAGGAAACAATTCTCCTGTTTCCAGCTGTCAAGAAGGTACTTTCTTGATATCCAAACTCCAATCTTGATGATAGAAACTTGCACTTCAAGAAGAGGCAAGCAGAAATTTCTGATCACTGAACAGGTTGTGCTGTGCTTCTTTTTCACATCACACCGACTCTACTAAATATACAAAACACTGTGCAAGTGATAGTTTTGTCAGCCACCAGCTAATCAAGTGAAAAATTATTAGGCTTAGAAAAATAATAAAAGCAGAAGGCAGCTGTGCGTTGGTTGGATGAAAATCCCAGTGTCTCCCATGTTAGCTCATGAGTATTTCAGTTTCTGGGAAGAAAATAATGGGAGTTTCTCCACCCTTCCTCATGTGAGCCATAAAACAGATTTATTACCTAGGATATATTCTGTGTTTTCTCCTGAGGAAAAAAGAAAGTGGTGGAACAAGTTCATTTTTTTCCCCTCTACAACAAGGATTTTCTTTATAATAAACACAGAGCTTAATTTTGGTATCATATGGCCCTTCTATTTAATGCTCTGGTCACACTTTTTGCCTTTCTAAGTCTTGAATTGTTGCATTTTGATTTCAGTGGGGAATCTACAGCTGCTCCAGCTGTTTGACTGCAAAAAGTCTGTCCTAAGATTCCTATCTGGCATGTTTTAAAGGAAAATCCTTCTCTCCCTTAAATCAAAGAAATTTAGCATCTCCTGAAAAACTACAGAATAACTAAAACAAAAAGAAAAGCCAGACATAAGTATATGTTTCTTTTCAAATAGCTCTTGCTCAGCTTTACCTTACACCCAACAGTCACCCAGCAGCTCTGGGAAACTTGGGCTGAAGATTCAGAGGTTTAGGACAGGGTTGAACCTCATCTGGGAAGGTTTTCCTGTACAAATAACTATTTTCTGACTGTAACAGTCACCTTCTGGCCTTGAAAAATAAATCACGGAAGAGAAAATTTGCTGACTAAAAGATTTTTAGCTCCTACAACTCTAAGTTGCTCACAGTAAGATGTTACAGTTCTAAAGATCTGTGCTGGTAAATCCATTTACAGAAAAGGTGATTTCCTCTATAACTTTCACTTTTGGGATGCAGAAGAGACTGATTCATACTTAAATGCTTCTGAATCATGATATAGCCTGGATTCTCCAGTTTAGTGGTCTGGAAACTTTCAAGGGTAATAAATGCCTTTTTTAAATGACATCCAGTAACACGTATTTTTTAATATAAATCTGAGGACTCCAATATTTGTAGCCTAAATGTGCTGTACAATCCACCATTGTTAACTCACACCTATTGTTTAATGAGTCACTTTTCTCAACAAGCAAACCTGACATCTCTCAAAGTTTCATTCTTTCCAATAATCCCATGATATATGAGCGTTTACACCAAGCCATAAATGCCACTGAGACAGTTTTGAAATGACGAGCTACGCCATCATTAGCTGCATATAATTAAAATGTACCATAGGAAGTGCCTTCATTACAGTTGTGAAATTATTTTTATTGCTTATGAACAGAAAAAAAGGCACTTTTCATCATACAACTGTGCCAGCACAGAGCTCAAAAGGAAGCTGAGCTGGTTTGGGCAAAAATTGCGCAGGTTCTTTTGGAGATTTGTTTCTTTCTCATTGTTTTGTGATCACTTCTACTGCTCCACAGAGACCAGTAAGTTGGAAAATAAAACCCCAGTAGCTAAAGCAGTTTTCAAGCTATTACTAATTTGAAACCCTTCATTTGTACTACCAAGTATATTCCAGTTCAGTCAAACTGCATTCTTATAGAGTGTAAATCCATCCACACAGATATTTTAGGGATCAAAACACTCTTATTTCCACTTACCTTACCTTTTCCCTTTATAAAGACACACACACAAACATATAATATGTGTTGAAATTCCGAGTTTGTACAAGAGTATCAGCATTACAGCTCAAAAGGTGTCCAAAAAGGAAAAATTCAACCTTTTTCTTTAATCATTACTAAGTTTGCCTTCACAGCCTCAGAATTCTCACTGCCATAGATCTCTGAAACAAAACAATTTATTACAGATGAGCAACAACAGTAGCTATTTTGCCAATGAAGTCAGTGCTTCATAGAATATTATTTTGAAAAGTCAGCATCTTTAGTGTTAAATCTCCCATATTGGCTAATGAGCAACACCTGGTTTACTGACCCAATGAAACAGCACATTGTTATTGCAAAGAAATACTACTCAAATTAAAAATAAAATGTACACAAACACAAAGCATAACACAGCTTGATGTACATGATAGAGGGATGAACAAATGTGTCTCTTTAGAACATAAGAAGACAGGGGCCAGTAGTTTAGCATTTCTTTACAAAACAAAACTCACAGTATTGTAAAATGGTCAGCAGGGTCAGAAAAGGCATAACGTGCTCAGGCAACAGATCTGCTCCCTGATACCTTACAATTCCAACACTGTCATTCTAATGCTTGAAAATAAGTCTCTACACCAATTAACCAAAATCAGACAATCTATCTGATATTAGAACCTGGCATCTGTTCCAGTGCATGCACCAACATAATTTCCATCTGCAGAATCTTTATAACTGATAATGGCATATCCAAGCCAGAACAAACAGAGTGAGATTTCCTGATCGTAGGATATTTTAAAACAAGAAAAAACTAGTTTACCTGTAAAGCAATAGAAATTTTAACAGAAATCATTAAAAAACAAGAAGTCACTCCAACACTTCTTCTTTAAATTTAGTAATTAATTAAAAATAAAATTAAAAAAAAATCTTTGTACTCCCTGTAATTTATGCAAACAGGACAAATTATTAAACAGAACAAATGCTTTCCAGTCATGGAGCCCTCTAAAAGCCTCACAGAAATGCTACTAAAGTTAGGGGTTAGTGGAAGGAGTTTCAGAAAAATGACAGCTCACAAAGAGTGACTAAACAGTGTGGAGAAGAGCTACTCAAAACAATTCCCAGGGAAGAAGTTACACACAGCTCTCCATCCCGTGTCACCTGTTTTTTCCAGAGCACACACCGTGCCTGCTCTTTACCTTGTTCATTTCAGAACGAAGCTGCTGAATCTGGAAACTGGCTTATTTCCTACCCTAAATGGCCTTTAAAGGAGCTGTACGAGGCATTTCCTGACTTTCAAACAGCCAGTACTTCTGAGACCAAAATACGCAGTGAGAGACTGCAGGTGTCGGCAATCAGCGCGCAGGTACCACCCAAACACTGCGGGCCCACACTGGCATCGCCAGCGAGGGGCAGGCAAAGCGCCCGTGCGGCCCTACCTGTCCCTGTCCCTGTCCCTGTCCCTGTCCCTGTGCCGGGCGCTGCCCCGCTCACCTGTAAAGGGCACGGCCGCCAGGGGGCGCGACCCCTCCTCGGCACACCTGGGCACATTTGGGCACACCTGGGCTCACCTGGACACATCGGGGCACACCTGCTCTAAGGGGCTCTGACTGGCCCTGAGGGGCTGGGGGGGGCTGTGCGGAGCCCTGAGGTGCTAGGTGGGATTCTGAGGGGCTGTGCGGGACTCAGAGGAGCTTTGCGGGGCTCTGAGGAGCTGTGTGGAGCTCAGGAGCAGTGCGGGGCTCTGAGGTGCTATGCGGGATTCTGAGGGGCTGTGCGGGACTCAGAGGAGCTTTGCGGGGCTCTGAGAGGCCCTGAGGGGCAGTGCGGGGCTCTGAGGGGCAGCGAAGGGCTCTGAGGAGCTGTGCGGAGCTCAAAGGAGCTGTGCGGAGCTCAAAGGAGCTGTGCGGAGCTCAAAGGAGCGGTGCGGAGCTCAGGAGCAGTGCGGGGCTCCGAGATGCTATGCGGGATTCTGAGGGGCAGTGCGGGGCTCTGAGGGGCCCTGAGGTGCTGTGCGGGATTGTCTGAAGGGCTCTGAGGCCACGCGGGCTCTGTGGGGGTTTGACGCTGCCCCGGCGCGCTCCGCACGCGAGGCCGAGCCCCCACCGCGCCGTTGCCGTGGCGACGCCCCGCGCGTGCGCACAGCGCCCCCGCCCCCTCCGGCCCGTTCGGCGGCGCCGGTGCCAACGGAACCCTCCCGGCCCGTCCGCTGCCCCCGAGCCGGGGTGTCCCCGGTGGCGGAGCGGCCGCACGGGGCGGTCCGGCCCCCGAACAACCCGCCCCAGCACCACCCGCTCACCGAGCGCCGGCGGGGCGGGAACGGGACAGCGATGATTCGGCGATCCCCACGGCAGCCAGGCGGGCGCGCGGGCGCGCCGAGCCCCGCGCGTGGCGTCACGAGGCCGGCGGGAGGCGCGCACGCGCAGTCCGCGCCCGGAGGGACCCGCGAGTTGTTGGGCCGGGAACGGAGTCGCGGGCAGGGCATCCCCGCACCCAGGGCATTCCCGGGGCCGGGCAGGGCATCCCGGAGTCCCGGTCAGGGCATCCCCGGGCCGGGCAGGGCATTCCCGGGGCTGGGCAGTGCATCCCCGGAGTCCCGGCAGGGCATCCCCCGGGCAGGGCATCCCCCGGGCCGTTCAGGGGTCCCGGGGTCCCGCTCAGGGGTCCCGGGGGCAGCGCAGCCGCGGCGGGGCAGCCCCCACTGCAGGTGCTGCGAGAGGCTTCGCCCCGCCCCGCGCGGTGACCGGAGGGCCCCGCCTGCCCCGAGCGGGTCGCGCTCCGCGGGGCCGGACACGAAGCAGGAGCTCTGAAACAGCCGGGCCGGGGCGGTCGCTCTGCGCCCTGTCCCGCTCTGCTGCACAGCGCACATCGCCAGCGGCTCTGCCCAGCGTGGCGTTACCGCATTCCTGAAATCACTCCCCTCTCGGCAGCCGCTGTCAGCCCTGGGTTGTTCTGGGCTAAAGCCCCGAGGCTCTCAGTGCCGCACAGAGCTCTCCAGACGCTGTCCTGCAGGAGAGCTGCTTTGGCGAGAACAGAGGTTGCCCCTGAAATGGTTCCCAGTGGTTACCGGTTAGGTGTCACAATTCAACTACATCAGGCAACAGTTAAATAACCCTGTATGTAGTGTTGGGACAAAACCACCGTGCTGTGGGGTTGGGATCGTACCCTGCTAACGGGCCCATCCCGCCTGAGACAGGCGATGGGAAGGCGGTGCAGGCGCTCACACATGACAGCGCTGCAGAGACACGGACTCTTCCCCGTCAGAGGCCCCTGTTGCTCTCCAGCCACACCACGACTTGCTCAAGGAAAGCAAATAAACCGTCATTTGCTTGTGTCACTTGTCTAGGAGTTAAAAGCTGTGTCATTTATGTGTTTTGTCAGAAGGCTGTCCTGCTGTAATTCCAGCTGGAAAGCTTGGTATGACTGAAAACTAAGGCTTTTCAGCCTTCCTACCATTTTTGCCTATGGAGCCAGAGAGTCTTTCAAAGCTAAATTAAACTTAGAGTACCACAGTGCTGGTAAATGAGTGCCGTTCTGTTCCACTTCTATTGATGCAAACAAAGGCATGGAGACTTTTTGGGAGTTTGGGAAGTCAGTCTGGAACTTGCTTTTCTACTCATATCAAACTTCTCATCAGTAGGAACACTAATTCCTAAATCCCTGCTCTAAAGGGCTTTAAATGGCATTCAGTCGTTATGAGAGCACAGGACACTGAAGGGGCTGTGCCTCATTATTAGGAATGTCCTAAGCACAGATAAATACCTTCAGTATTGTATAATTGACAAGTACAGCCCCATATTTCCCTACATGTTTTGCTGAAATGATTTGAATTGAGAGATTTAGGGCAGCAGATCATTGCTATAAATTGCTGTGCATAATGAAACCACATGTGCAGTTGACTTCCAGGTCTTTAATTTTTTAGGAGCTAAATGTTTACTAGAATATGGTATGGTTAATAATCCCTACAGTCGCCTTGAAAAGGAAATACCCTTTTCACAACGCAAAGATAATGAGTTGTATGGCAAGATAAGGTGGTTACCAGGATTCAGGAATGACAGAATCCAATTAATTTAACATGAATTAATTCAGGATCAAATTTATTACAGTTGGATGCAATTTGTAATTGAAAGTTCCATTACAGCATGTTTTTACATGTTATCTCCCATCAGTAAGAGATCTCAAAAGAGCACATTCTCCATTTTGAACAGCAGCAATGTATTTGTTATATCCTAAATAACTCTTTCCTTACATGTTTGCTGTGAGAAACTCCAGGGCCCAACAGCCCCGTGGTGCAGCAGGGGCTGTGCTCTTGCTCTTTCTCACAGGGGGCCGTGACTGAGGTTTAAACACAAACCTGGGTTTCATCTTCTGTGGCTGCTTTGCTGGGCTGCCTCTACCTTGTCACTTCTTCATCCCTTTTCCCATTTTACACTCTTGCAGGGAATCACCCCTCTTCTTTTTGGGGGGTGGGAGGGGTGAAATCAGCCCTCAAGTCAAATAAACCTTTCAAGCTCCTAACTTCAAAATAAACACTTTTATTGTGGACCGTCCAAGCTCCTTAGGCAAAGCTTTAGGTCTCAAATCCAAAAGATACACTGTGTCCTTTTAATAATTTCATAGTGGAAACTCTTTATTTGCCCATTCCTGTGGTGCTATGGAGGTTTACAATGATTCTGGTTTAGGTTTCGGGATTAGGTGTAACCAGAGTGCCTTAAACCTCTTTAGAGGTTTGGGATTAGGTCTGCATCAGGCCTAATACAGCCTTTCTGTGCAAGGCTAAATGAAATGGCAGGAATACTTGTTGTGCGCTGATTCACAGGTGTTTGGCAAAATACCAGAAAACATAAAGGAACCACTGGAAGAATCATGAAGGCAAAGCCATGGAAACATGAGTATTAGCTAAGTACTGCAGTATCACTTGCAACTGTGGGGTCTCTTAGACTGCTTCTAAGTGATTTTAAGCATGGATATCATTTTTATGTGTCTCTTTCACATGAATGCGAGTAAATTGAAGATCTGTCGTGCAAATGGATCATGGATTTGTATTTGGGTATCACATTCTGGTAATTGCTGCCTGGTTTATAGCAAATGTATATTAAAGTTCATCAAACAGCTGATATCACTGAAATTCTATTATTTTATTGTACACATAAATTCTACTCCTTCTCTGGAGTATGCCTTGCCCTGACAGCACATGCTGGGTGATGGGGAGAAAAACAAAATAGATTTATGCCTGCCAATAAAACACCACCCAGCCTGGCCCAGGCAGACATTTGCCTCGCTGATGACCATGGACTAACTGGAGGAGATAATTTCATTGTGTAGGCTGTCTACTGTGAGGCTTTTCAGCACTTTTCACTCACTTTGGTGGTGCTCAGCTCTGCAGTTTGCCATACCAGCAAGGCCTGACTCACTGGCCATTCCCCCGAGGAACTGCCTGAGCACAGCAGATTTCAAGCAGAAGGAAGAGCAGCTCAAACACTACAGATCTCTGAAAACTGCAGCAGCTGGTTTGGCTGCATTTGTAGGGAAAAGCTGGTGCCTGGCTCAGTGGAGCCCGAGCCTGGTGTCAAGAGAAGCTGAATATGCAGTTACAGGGAGGCAAACACAGAGCCCAGTGGGTCAGTTCCTACAGCTGTCCAAAATCAGTTACTGCCTGAGCATAACTACATTCCACAGCATTCCCTTCGCCGATTTTGTCCCTGTCAGCCCTCTCCAGGAAAGTGTATTTTGAAAGCATTTATCTCCCCAGATAAACAGATTTCCGTTTCAACTGTAGACTTGCCTGTATTTGGAAAGTTGACCACATCTCAGAATTATAGGACTTCTCTAAGAGTTTTTTTCCATGCCAGCAATCAGTTCTCTTGCAGGCAAGGTTTTTTGCATTCCTATGGCAAATGTTCTGACAGCAGTGCATACAGCCAGGTCCTGTCTTCTCTTGTCTGCTTGCAAAAGTGGAACAGAAATAGTTAAGTTTCAAAAGAATATGTCTCCTCTAATCAGATGAGCTGCAAAAGGAAGAGGGAGGCTAACTAGAAGGATTTCATAATCTTAGAATCTGTATAAAACATTATTTATGGCTTAAGAGCTACACATGTCTTGAGCTCTAAATGTAAGTTCTTTCCCTCTTTAATGGTGCATGTAAGGAAGAACAAGAGAAATGTTCCAGTCAAGGACAAAATCATAAAATAATGAGCAGAAGAATAATGAAATGAAAGTATTAGGGGCCAAGGGAGGCTGAGTGGGTGTTTGTCTTCATACATGATTGATCTAAACTTGAAAAGGAAAAAAAAAAGAGACTTCTCATCTTTAAACGAGATGGTTATTTGAGCATAAATAACAGTCTCATGTCAAATATGCTGCTATTTCCAATGGAGTCTTTTTGCTACAAAAGCACAGCATTCTCAGCCCTAATCTCCTCAGAAAAAACAACAGGACTGGTGACTGTGAATCAGCACTTTGAACCAACCTCTGAAAACAGCAACACGTTCAGGGTGAAGAGAAACGGAGGAGACAAAGAGTTGCTGTTTATGGAGCTTTGCAAAGGAGGCCCCACCTTGCCTGCTTGGAAACGTCCTGTAACACTGAGAGCTGTTTTTCCCTCTGGGTGGGAAGTCCATCTCAAGGGGCTGGGGCTATTGATGTATCTGTGTGTTTAGTCCCAAACCAGGCTGAGCTGTCACTGCGATCAGGAGCAGTGAACCACCCCAATCCTCCTGGATGCCTGAGCTGCAAGGCTCTTTGAGGAAGGGTGCAGTGAGAACAGTGGGGCTCCCTGTGCCAAAACGAGCACTCTCCTCCTTTCCCAACCCATCTACAGCCCCATGGCCATGTCCCCTCCCCCGTGCTGACCCCAGCACTCATCTGAGAGCGTCAGGACTGATGCAAGGCAGGAGCATGGTGCCAGGAAAGGAGAGGGCCTGGGAGGGAGAACGACTGCACTGGAAGAGACCTGCCCTGAGCGGTGGCACCGAACAGATCAGGCCAGCCGGGACACAAAGGTTTCCATCCAGCAAATGACATCTCACCTTAAGCAGGAAGCTCATTTCCCTCCACAACCAGTGAGGAAAAAGAGGCCCTTAAGTACATAGGAACATCCCCTCCACCTTTTTTCTTTCCTGATTCCACTGTTTCCTAACATAACACATTTAAACAACAAGCTTTGAAATCCAGAGATGCCATCCCATGGGAAGTGGAAGAAGACTTTGGTCTCAGCACAGACCCCCCAGCTGTTCTCTGATTAGAAAGAACTTGCACTGGTGGTGGGGGATGTCCTACAACAGGGAGACCTGGAACAGGACCAAATGAGGAAACACTGTGGCATTGGCATGTTCATGTGGGGTTTAGGGACATCGTCTGTAACTCAGGAGAAGTCCTATGTTTTTGAGCCCCTCTGAAAAAAAAGGAAAATGAACTGGGCATTGTTCTTCTCAAAGGGATCACTGTAAAATGGCCTTTGGACATGGTCTGGAGACATCAGCTGCACCACCACCCCACCAGTGCCGCCCTTGATGAGAGAGACATTGACAGGATGCCAAATCCAAACCCTCTGACAGAAAAGACAACCAAAACCTCTATCTGGGTCCAGCTGCAAAAGCCCATGCTTTTGTTAAGTCTGAACAAAAATCTTTGAACCAAACATAGGCAGTTTTTAGGGATTCCAAACTCAAGTGAAAACACAGCAGTTTCACCCCAGCTTGAAACACAGCCTTACATCTTTGATTTCTGAGGACAGATCATTTTTCTTGGGGCGAGGCACGTGGACAGCAACAGATACCTCATGTCTGGTTCAGACAGGCCAACAAAAAGGCTTAAGTGGACACACACACTACCAGCAGCATGTGATGGGATTTAGTGTGAGGAAATCAAACTCTCTGCCCCACCTCCTGAGCTTATCCTTTAAAGACCAGTCCTGAGCTCACAGCTGGAGTTTATGTGAGTCCTGCCTTATTAATTAACTGAAGCCAGTGCCTTTCCCCCCTGAATTCCAACAGAAGCAATTAGAAAGCAGATACTTCACACATAACAGCTGGTTCATTTAACCCCCTTCCCATGCTATATTCTCCTCTCCCCCAGCCACCTCATGTCCCCCTTTTCCCTCCTTTCATGTAATGGAGAGGGAGAGTAAAATCAAGGTGGCAAAAGTGGGGGCAGCAGATAACCATATTCTTAAGTCCTGCAGTGTAATGCTGAAAGCAGAGGAGTGTTGTTGAGACCACACTTCTGAGCAGGGAATTGTTACATTCACCCAACAGATGGGAAAAGGAGCTTTGGCTGTCTACTGTGTCCTCCTTAAAAGGGGATCTGTATCAAAGTAGCAGCATACTTTCTTCACTGAAGGCTGTTGATGTCATTAGAGCAAGTCTCGTTTTTATTTAACACCAGAGTCACATAAAATTGGCACAGGTGAAGGCACCAGGCCCATTAACTTGTGCAACGTGACTCTCTGGGAATTTTTTGAATGTTTGTGCACCTCCAGTTTATTTATGCTTGGGCAAACCAGCCCCAGAGCCTCTCCTCCCTGATTCTCAGTATGAATACAGCCTCAATCCTGCCATTAGACCTGTGAAAAAACCACTCAATCCACTACATTTCCCCCACTCCCAGAAAAGATCCAATTACAGGAAGGGCAGTCCTGCCCCTCTCTGTATTCCATGCATTGCTGGGAGATGCTATGGACATAAAATTAAACCCACAGCCAAAAATATCCACTGTAACACTGAAAGAGAAATCTGCCCCTGCCAACCTACCTTTAGCATGTCCTGCTCCCAAACAGGTACTCTAAAGGCTGAATCTTGATTTAAGGCAGGTAGAGCTTTTCAGAGGGAAACCAGGTTAAGGGGATGGAGATTAATTTGCCTCTGCAAGGCACTTTTGAAGCAGGGAAGTCATTTAAGTGTGTTGGAGGCAAAGGGGTGCTCAAGAGTCACAACATTTCTTTTCCAAGCACAGCTGGCATTTTTTTAATGTAGAATTGAGAGGTAAAATAGAGACCTGGTCCCACACAGAGCATCTGCTCTTGGCATACAGGAATAATAACAAAAGAGTAGACAGCCAAAGTACCCCAGTGCTAGAGGTTTTTCTGCTGATGGTTCCTTACTCATCCTGAATTCAGGCAGCCTTGTGAGGACATTTTCAGTTATAATATGGGGAAAATTTAGGTCCAGCCATAAACCTGCCATTTCCTCCCTCAGAGAGGAGGTGGCTGTCAGAGAGGCTGCTGTTGCAGTCAGCCAGCCAGATGTTTGCCATCTTTATTACAAATTTTCATGAATCTTACAACACCTACATACTCCACAGCAACTTGATGATGCAGCTACCTAATACCCACATTACAGACATGGAGAACAAGTTAGGAGGGATTAAATGATCTGCCCAGCTTCCCACAAGACAACACAGGTGTGGCAAGAAATCAAAACTCTAAGCTTCCCATTTCTGCTGCATTATACTAATCTCTTTATATGCTTTGCTGTAAAAAAAAAAAAGTCAAAAATCATCATTTCTGTAACATGTGTTGGTAACTATTATGGGTGCTCCTAATCAAAAATAAATAAAGATCTGCTTATTTTAGAAACTGTTACAGTTGATTAATCCACTGAATCCCCCTTTTTTCTCCTGGATCTTTCTAGAAGAAGAAAAATAAAAGGGAAGGGCATCCTTTTATAACTGCAAAGGCTCCAGCTAATGAGAGCAGAAATCGCATTTCATATTTTGGCAGTTAGTGGTAAACATTGTTATTAAAGCTATAATAAGATCAGCGAATGTTGTATGAAATATTAGTGATGTCTGAACAAAAGTAGAGTCCCCATCTCTTTAGTTAAAATTACAAAATGATTAACAGCCCAATTAAAAACATTTTTGTTTTTGACATGATAAATTATACTTTATCTACCTATCTGTGGATATAATTGATTATTTTATCCGTTTGCTGTTGGCTGTCATTAAAAAAGACAGATACCACGGCTTTCTGGCCTCTCTCCCGCTGAGAGAAAGAACAAATCCTGCTATTAACGACAGACAGGATCATTATGAAAAAATTCCATTTGCCACTAGGCAACATAGCCGAGTTCCAGTAATTATTGTATTAGTCAAGCCGTTGAGAAGTTCCATAAAATTGAGAGAGTTTTTAAGGAGCATCCAACATTATTTGGCAACTTTTGTGATGTAACAATTAAAACCATGCTCCAGGCCCCAAAATGTGCAGGAGATTGCCAAAATCAGATAAAACCCTAGAGGGCCCCTGACTTGCAAAGGAAAAAAAAAATCAAACTGTTTACTTTTAGGATCAGACATTCATCAACGTTTGGCTTTTGTTTCAGCCAGTGTCAGATAATAACAGCACCACCTTTTCAGTCAGCTTCTAACCCAACTCCACACCATTCGATGTCAGGTCTCAGGACTGACCCTATCCTTTCCTCAAGAGAGGGAAATCTTATGAGAGCTGATGCTTCCAGCTTTTCTTGGCAGGTCAGATACCTGGGAGCACTCAGCAGTACCTTCTGGAGTGAATCATGTCTGTTATCCACCAGTAAGCATCAGGAAATCACTGGAGAGAAGAGCAACTTATTCCTTCCTCTCATGGCTAGGAGCTGAGCCAGGCAACACCTCCAATTGTCAGGGCTGCAGGGGATAAAGCAGAAGTCTCCTGTCCATGTACCCCATTAACCTGTCAAGGAACTGATAAAAAATATTTAAATCACACTTTAAAACTGCTAAGGGAAACCGCTACTGAGCAGAACTTAGAGCCAAGTTTATCATCTACCTACTTCTCTGCTGGGTGGTGTTAAGGAATAATGGTGTACAGTACCAAAAATGAAGGCACAGTATCAGGCTTCTGCAGTGGAAGGTGAGGTTGGTGAGGTTGGTTACAAAATGCAGACCTGGTTTAGCCTAATACAAACTGCAGGAAGAACTTCAAGAGCACATCTGTCTGCAAAGAAGTTTCTCCCTTCCCAGAATAACGTGCCCGAGTCTGAAAACATTGGTACATTAAAGACTGTGATGGCAGCACTAGTTTTCATGGCAGCAAAGGGAGCTGGGATCAGAACATGGGATGAAGAGCCAGGATAGTGCTGTTGTTACCAGGGAATGGCAGCAGGGCAGGGAGCAGCACCAGCACCCTGCCAGCCTCCACCTGGAACATGCTGTACCAAGCAGGACAGATGAAAAGATACACTGGAGCCTGCCATAACGTGGCCTTTCATCACACAGCTCCCAGCATGGAGATGGATGCCAACTGCTAGGACCTGCTGACCTATTTAATAAGAAAAGACCAAGCCTACAACCCTTAGCAATCCTGGCTTCTCTCTGATTTCAAAGGGAGCAGTGGCACAGCACTGCAGATGGGCAGCCCCTGAACTGTGTTCCACTGCCAAGGCAAAGGCAGAGGCTCAGACTTGTGAGAGAGGGTGTGTGAAAGGAAAGCTGCTCCTCTCTCCCAGCTCTGAAACTGATCTCGCTGCTATGCAAGGCAGCCATGCCTGAGTCCTAATAAGCTCAAGAATCAGCTAATGCTGGAAGCTACTGCCACATTTTCCAGCACATTTAACCTCTAGTTTGGGTCTGGCAATTGTGAGGGTGGGGTGAGATGTGTTGCTAGAGAAGTATAAACCCCTGAAAAACTACTAGCTGCTTTTGGGAAACAGCATCACCTGGTAGTTTTCTTCAGCAGAGCTAAAGCATATATTGTGGTAGTATTCAATTTTCTTGCATTTGGAGCTGTCATCCTAAGTGAAGCATCCTAGGTCAGCTCAAGAACTTGGGTCAGTAGCTGTCAGTGTGAAGAATGAATTCTTATTCTTGAGTTTTACGAGTAAATTGTGCCAAATCTTCAACATATTAGAGTAGTGCCAGATGAGGACTTAGGAAGTTTTTTTAATATATGTTCCTTGTTAGCATTAAAACTTTTATTATTAAAAGAGTTATATTACAACATACGTGCACAAGATCCATATGAACTTAAAAAATAATTTAAAAAAATACAATCCTAATATTTTTTTGTTAGTCTCTGGCTTACAGCTCATCTGAGCCATGAGTGAGGAAAATGCAAACCCCAGCACACAGCAAAGGGAACTCAGTGATGAAAGAGGGAGAGTGGAGTGCATTGTTTGTGAGTATTGCTGAGAACAAGATGAACTCACTGAAAAAGATGATAAATTTGTAATGAAATTGTGGGGACTCTGAATCAAGGGCTACAAAGAAGGCTAAACTCCCTGATTCAGCCAGCTCCCCTCAGACCATTTCCCTGTGGACTGCAGGAACGAGCCCAGACAATACATCCAGTTTCCACCCCAGTCTGACTGTTTAGGCTCTAGTTTGTAGGTGCTTGCATCTCCCTCCACTGTGGCTGGTGTTGCTGTTCAGAGGGATGCCAGATGGTTAGTACTTTAGCCAACCTGATTTCCAGATAACTGTTTTTTGTAGCTACCACTTTAATTAAAATAAAAAATATATGTAAAGGACAAGTTTATCACCTGCTAACACATGCCAAGGTTGTCTCTCGGTCAATCAGCAAGCAGCAGACAGAGCTGCAGACTTCTCTTCCTCACCACCAGCATCCAGAACTAAAATAATCAGTCCATCTGTTAAAGTAATCAGGCCCTTGTGCTTCCCAGCGTCAGTTCCCATTTACAGGATCCAGTGCCCTTTGCTGAGTAGAACCAAACTAAGCATTAACATGTCCCAGGCCCACACAGGGACTGTTCAGGTACAGAGGTACTGGAGCTGAACAGCTGGAAGTTCACCTGTCCCCTCTATGCCCACACGTGCATCAGTTGCCCCATCAGCCCTACCAGAGCTTCCAGGTGATTGTAAAGCAACACATGGAAAGTATCCAGGAACTCTGCAAAGGCTGCAGAGCTGCCAGAAGAGTAACATGTCACTCTCTGGATGGGGAAATCTATGTGGGCATATGGTAGTCATGAAAGCAGCTGGACTAGCAACCTTGGCAGGCTTGAGTCAAACAGAAGTGTTGCTGCTTTGCCTTGATCTTTATTTACAATAAACTCCTGGGCTCCAGCTCCGTGTTTTATCTGGGAGCAGCCACTGGCGCTCCTCGCCCGTGTTCCGTCTCATTGGAGCACTGACATATTTACACGTGGGCCGGGGCCGGGCAGCTGCGAATAAGGGGCCATATATCAAGAGAGGAAAAAGGGATGCAAAGATGAATTTTATGAAATATTTTCCATTTTTCTTTGACTTGGTTGTGCATTTTGCTACGGCCCATTGGGCACTCACTCAGCGCTCGGACACTTTGCTCCATGCAGTCTCGCCTCTATTTCTAATTGTGTCTACGTGCCAAGCCCGGTACCTGGGGCAGCCCACAGGGAAATGGAGATCTAGGAAAAGGTGGATGGGAGGGCAATTCCCTGCCCTTCAGTGGCATGTACCACAGGAAAGGGAATGATGTCTTGTAAGTCACTGGTCTTTCCCAATTCCTGCAGGACACCATTTACCTCTGAGTGCCAAACAGGGAGGAAACATGTTTGCTACTTTGTGAAAGAAAACAACTAAGTCCCTTTTGCAATTTAAGGAGATTGTATCATCTTTGATTTCTTCTCTGGGCAATGAAAAGGGTTAATTCCTCACAGTGTTGACTTTATCCCTTCCTTTTTCCCAGTGGCTGACTAATAGGTTAGATGTGTTGACTCTGTTTAAGAAGACAAGCTTTGGACATAATATTAATGATATTGTGCGTGGAATAACATTAGAAAACAAACACAGAGGCACCTGGGGAGTCTGAAGGCATCTTCTGGCCTTTCTGGGCTGACAGCACAGAGTGGCCCTCCATGTGGAAAAATACGATCTAGCACGAGACAGTTTACTTTGAGTGACCCTCTTGCCTTTCAAACAATGAGAAGTCAGGACCGTTACAAAGCTGAAAACTTGTTTCATAAGAACAGGCCATTGCTCAACCAGCTGAAGAGGGGGAAAAAATTATAAAAAAAAAAAAGGGAATCCAGAGAAACAATTGGAAATGAAAACGGGACATTTGAATGGAATAAGGGCTGGTGTCTTTCCTCTGGCACTGACATCCTAACAAAGGGTGTGAAAGTTTTTTTGCTTATGTTTTTGCAAGGCAAAGATGGGAAGAGAGCACTGTTTGTTTATTCATTTGTCTTGGAGTCCCACTAGCACAAAGAAGTCACAGCAAATACTTATCCAAGGCTCAGGTTGATCCCAGGGGGATGCAAGAGCTGCATGCTCCCTTGATAGCCCCTGTGGGATCCAAACCAGCATGTGGAAGTGCTTATTTCCCTCTGTTGTCTATTTAGGAGGTCTAGGGGAGTGAAGCAGAGTCCCACTTACATCACCATGATAAGGTTTGAAAGCAAGGTGGGCCTCACAGATCACGTGGAGGTTCTGCCCAGCACAGGGATGTACCAGGCTTGGTACAAGGAGTCTCACTCCAAAGATTTGTCAGGCTTTGTGCAGGTGTTCCATACTAAGGGTCACAGTACAGGCAAAACAAAGTAGATACCCAACTGCTGCCAAACCATAGCATTTTCCTGGTACAGCTGTCTTTAAATGGAGCTGAATCAAGGCAAACTCACCTTGGATTAACAGCCATCAGTTCCCATGGAGAGATCTCCACTGAGTAAAATGTAGTAAAATGCCTGTCAGCACTCTTGAAGAATCTCCTCCCATGGTTCCTTGGAACTCTCTCCTCTGGATAGTTTCATTACCTGAAGTTTCATTACCAGCTGAACTTGCACTGGAAAGGAGCACCTGAGGTCATCAAGCTCAGACTCAGCAGGAGCCTGGCAGGGATAAAAAGACAGTCACCACTTCAAGCTAAGATCATTTAGTGACTCACCCAAGATCACACAGATGGTGCTTACACCAAGAATTAGACCCACCAAGGCATCCAACACCTCTGGATTACTCATTGAGGATTAGAGTCCATTTAGGAGTCTATTTTAATATATAAATGTAGGATTTGGAGCTATGATGGAATGGTAAATTAAATACTGGGAAGTCTGTCACATCTCTGTTCAAAGCAGGCTAACATTTCATGTAAGGAATTACATGCTTCAGACAGTTGCAATCATCTTCTGCACAAATAATTTAAGCTTACTTCATCTGTTGTATTCTGATTTAAATTTTTATTGGAAATATAAATACCTATGTCGGTCACCAAACCAAATAAAACAAACATATTGAGTAGGGTCTATTATAGACTAATATGGAAACAAATAATCTGCAAGTCTGGTTTTATTTATAAGCTTATTTGAGTTTTTACTCTAGGCTCATATTAATCGGGTTTGTGGTTTCCACATCTGTACTGCTGATGCCCAGTGCAGACAGCATGCCAAGTCAGACCTGGGCATCCTCCAAGCTCCAAATGGAAAACAGATGCCTCAACTCCAGCTACCTCAAGACAAGCAGGGCAAGTAACCTACCGAGTAACCACAGCGGGTGCAGTGGGCAAAGCAGAGCCCCGGGGAGCTCTCGGAGGTGCCTGCTCACAAGTTTCCTGCTCCTGCCTTGCTCCAGGGGCAGCCAGACTGCCGCCTGCCTTGTATTTGCTCTCTCTGATGATGAAGAGATACCAATTCCCTTCACAGCCTCCCTTCTCCTCTGGCTGTAGCTGGAAATTCCCAGACTGGACCAGTTAGTTCACAGTGTCAGCCAGTAATACATATTCTAGAGGAAGATGGAAGAACTCCTGCAGATGATGGAATTGCAGGATGAATTCTTTCCATAACCCTTGATTATTTTTAATATTTATAAAAAGCATTTCGAATGTTCACAAAAGCCATAAATATATATATAAAAAATGCCCATGCCCCTTGTCAAGCCAAAATGGATCCAGCTGTTCTGCGGTGCTGGTCTCTGATTGCGGAGAATCCCTGTATTAATGAAAGATGCATAAAGGGAATCCCAAACTAGAAATATGATCTTTGCTAAAGACTGTTCAAATCAACTATTAAAGAATATTTCAGGGAAGTACAAGAATAAAAAGCTGATTCTCAATACAGCTGAGATCCAGTCCTGAGAACACATCTCCATGAGGGCATCTGTACTCCTTGCAGACACTTTGCAGAACAAGTTGCTTCCAGACAAACTTTGCTTTGTGCTGGAATATCGCCAGAGTTCTGTGCCAGTGTGGGTGCATCATTGTAAACCCATTGATAGAGCCCCACAGCACCTCAGGGCAGGAGGAGTGCCAGACCTGCTTCTTCCCTGAGCACAGGAGGAGCTGGAGCAAAACCACATCTAACAGGAGTGAGAGAAAAGGAAGCAGTTTCACTGGTGTAAACACTAGTAATTTGGTAGAGGCATTCAGATTTATTCCCCATGTACTCTCTGATGGCCATCCAGCAGCCTCTGCCACTTACAGCAATTATCTCCTTCCTGACAGTTTTGACACAGTGAGGCACAGCAGTGCCATAAAATGTTTTTTCAAGCTAGTATGGCATCATCTGTGTGTGCTGCTCATACAGCAACACCATGATTCACTTTAAGAATTCAGAGCAGGGAAAGGGGGGTATTGAGAAGGGGATAAAAAATTAGCACAACCTCAGTGCCCCATCTATGCTGAAGGGAATCCCTCTGTCATCCATCCTCTTCCTCCTCCTCGAGCTGCTTTGCCCAGCTTGGCTGCTCCACTGGCTCCCAGGGAGAGGCAATTCTTATGAAACTGAGAGGGCAAAAAAGCAGTGTCTGATAACAGCGGGGCAGATCTGTCATCAGCACAGAAGGCAGTCATTCCTTGTGGCAGTGGCTGGAGAAAGAAGATGCAATTAACAATTAGCTTTGGTAAGAGAAGACAAAACCCTTAAAACACAGTTTCTACTGCAGCAAATCAAGCCACAGACTTAAGAATTAATAGCTCCAAGTCTTGGTTCTTGCCTTCCTAGATACACTAGAAGATGAAAGAGAGAGTGAATTTCTCCTGCCACTTCATTCTGGCTAGCTAAGAATTGGGGCTTAGCCATGGAAAAGGGCCAACCTTGCAATAGTTACAGGAAATGAGAACAGCTTTGCAGCATTTCCAAGCAAATTCAGCACACCTTTGGATTTGTACTTTAGGCACAAGACTCAGGCTTCTCACCCCAGAAAACAAAATTGAAGCTTTTCAGTGGGTGTTCCACTATCTTTCCTTCCCACCCTTCTCTTGCAGTTCCCCAGTTTCTGAATTTAGAACCAAATTCACACAGAGCTCTAGGTGTGACAAACGGGCTTTGCTTTCACAGGTTTGACCTCTGAGTTGCATCTTCCTTCTCCCAAGCTTGTTTAATAGTTCTGGGGAAACACGGCCATGCCAGTGACACTGTTTATATACAAAAGCTGCAGGTTTTATCTACATTGCTCTCGTCTAACCAATTCTCTTGAGCCCTGTTGTAAGTGCAGCCCTGGCAGCAACTGACCCAAAAAGCTGTGGCCTCAGGCAGTGAGTCCAAGCTGTGCCACAGGAACAGGCACAGTTTAGAGGACATCATTCCTAGACAGAGGTCACATGCATATTGTCACGTGCTGCCTCAGAAGTACGGACTGGGTTTTTGGCTTGGAAATTCCACATATAATTTAGATCTTTTGGACTTCATTTCCACCAGAAACTACATCCATGTGTAATTATCTAGAGATGTGCAAAGAATATGATCAACTGACATATGTATAAAAGCACTGTTTCTGGTGCAAAGTCAGGTGTCTTCCTCTCCCTAAGACACTTTGCATGTGGATTAATTTAGACTCTTAAATGACATTAAAGAACCTTGTTCTATTATTTCACAGTTCACAGGTGCAGGAGAGCAAATCCAGCACAGTCTACAGGTTCAACATCCTATACAGCACTTCAAGCCATTCAGTCCTCCCTCCTTCCTGATCACTTTGGCTGTTTGTGCCCTACAATAATTTCCTCTTCTATTCTTTTTTTCCTTTGTCCATAGCACACTACAAATTATTTGTGGTTGCAGTGATTGATTTCACAACTCACACCTAATTTGACCCTAATAACTTTGCCTACAAAAGGGACAACTCCTTGTTGATCCAGACAACTTATCACCCCGTGAACACAATAAAAAGGCGGAGCTGGTTATCAACAGGGAGATGCCCACTGGTATTTTTACAGGCAGAATGTCGGGAGGTCCCTTATCGAGTGGGGAGAGCTGGCACGCAGTCCAGGCATGCAGGGGGAGGCAGACTGCTCCCAGCCTGCAAGGCCACACAGTATGGGAAGTGGTGGCTTGAAAGAGGAGTGGAAGAATGACAGATGGTTTGTGCCTGTGCGTTTCTTTAGAGGACACCGGGGTCCCTCCATGGGAACAGCGTGGACAGTAAAGGCAGCGACTACATGTGAAGAGTGACAAAGCAAGTCAGCCACGGATGGCCCGTGGGAGGCCGGAGGAAATGCACCATTAGTCAAAGTTGGAGGGAAAATAAAATGCGATGACAACTGGGCCATTCATGTGCTTCCCCTTCAAGGACTGGCCAGACCCTTCACAACTCAAAAGACTCAAGTATCAGCCTCTTTTTCTCTTCAGCCAGGCTAATGTGCACCGGCAGAGTCTGAGAAACTCCCTTGTCACTTACATTAATTCTTATCTTGTTGTTCTTGGCCACACTTCACTGAAGTACAGTGAGGGAGAGTGCTTCAATCAATAATGCAGATCCAAGGGAGCACCCCCCTCTGCTGTTCCTAGGGATCAGCTCAATAGCTTAGAGCAAATGTTCACCCAACTTGTGAACTTGGGAAATATTAGGACTTCCAGAGCCAGAGCGTAAGACAATGAGGTGCCTCACAAGGATGTTCAAGCTCACACATGGACAGTTTCATCACTCCAGGGTAGCTCTTTGCACTTTGACAGTTTGCTACTCATTTAAAAAATGCAAGACCTCAGAGCTCTCAGCAACCTCAGAGACAGAGGCCTTGCATTTCACAAGCAGATTTCATCAGATGTTCCACTTTGCCACTCTCATGGAAACCCTGAGGCACTGTTGTCACAGCCTGTGAATCTGTCCAATGTTGTCATCAAGGAAAGATGATGCCCTTCAGAAGGTCCCACAAAAATGGTTGGTGTCTCATTCTTTAACTGGGACAACACCACAGCTAAGGACAGGACTTACCTAGAACTGCCTCCTCTGGAGCTGCAGCATTCCCAGATTTGGAAAGTACATGGGAGTTAAAGGGAGATGCAAGCAGAAAGTACCAAAAGATTTTCTTATGAATACATTGGACTCTTAACCCATCAGAAGGGAACTCACTCACTAACACTTAGATAGGGCTAAAAGTAGCTAAGTAAAAAAGAATGAGCATCTTTCAAAAAAAGTGGAACAAGGAAAGTTCGAGGATTACAATTAAATCCCTAATTAAGGAAGAGAACCAAAGTCTTGACCTGAAACTTTAAGGTATCCTGGATATATGCAGAATGAACAAGGACTGAAATGAAAGCAAAGTCTAAAGAGTCAAGAGAATTCTCCCTATTTTCCTGTGTTTGAAATATGTCTAACAAATAAGCTCAATGAGAAGTAAAGAACAAAAATCAAAAGTGCTGTCATGATTTAATTAGATCTCAGTCTGGTGTAAATTAATAATGAAAAGAAAAAAAAAATCCTTTGCCAATCTGAGAGCACTTTCTGAAGTCTCCAAAGCAGCCTGCATTCTTTAAATGACTTCCTGCTATATGGTTAATAATCTCTGCTTTCTCCATTAGGGGAATCATTCACCTAAACCATCCAAAGTGAACAGTGCTATCAGAGTGTGAACACCCTGCTGCCCCACTACTGTGCCTTACAACATCTTCCCCATTGTTCAGGAGTCTCTTGCCAGCAGAACATCAGTTGACTCCATTTCTCTGAGGAAAATGTCTGAGTTTCCTGATGTTTTCAGCTGTGTTTGTACAACTTGCTTTCGTGTGAAGTTGAAAATTAATGCACTTCCTCTTGAGCCTCTGAGAGAGAGAGAAAAAGGAAGATTATTAAAATTAATAAAAATGCCAAAGCTCAATCCTTTGTCCCTGTTGAACAAAGGTCTTAAATAAAGATTGCTGAGCTCAACCTCCTGCATAAAGGTAAAAGCTGCTATAACCTGTTGCTCTGACACTGTGAACAGAATATTGGTTGGCTGCATTGCAGTTCATTCACACATTAGTAAGAGATAAAAATAAAACTAGCTTTCAATTTTGACTGTTTTGTTGGGAGTACATCCTGGAAAAATGTATTTGGGCCTTTTCTCACAGGGAGCTGGCAAAGAAGGCAACATTTATTTATTGTCTTGGTTTTTGTTTAAAGCCTAAAGTCTGCCTTTTTTCACTGTTTTCTTTCCCTTGGTATTTTAATTTACTGGAGCTGCATAATATTCTAATAGACAAGGACTGAAGAGGTATCTATAGTCCTTTTGATTTAGATTTGTTTGAGTTATGTTACCACCCAGCTAATTCTAACTCATTGCAGAGCCTTGGGAAAAAGAAGTCTCCTTGTCAAAGATTTAAAAGAGGGATTTGGCTCTTTGTTTTTATGCTGAAACAAGGAAGAACAAGCCTGATCCCCATGTTGCTTTAATGTAAAGGGAAGAAGGACAGAGAAAACCCAACTGGTCTGAAGGAAATGGGGGAGGAGGTGAGGGTGAGTATTCTCACCATTCATCTTTCATGGAGTATAAAGGCTTTCCTTAAATGAATGTATTAATATATTGGACATACTTACCACAAACTGCTGAGACTTTTACCTGGAAAAGTTCCCCCCACCCCCTCCTTGGAGATGCTGGTTCTGACAGGCTGCAACTCCCAATACCTCTACCCAGCTAACAATGCACAGCACCTTGTTCAAACAAGACTGGTCTCCATTTCACACTCCCCCCCAGGGAATATCCACTTTTCATACTGTATCTTTCTGACTGATGCAATCAGATTCTGGAAACCTGCCTTATTAGTTTATACTCCAGCTTCTTAGGGAATGATGTTCATTTTCCATTGTAGGACCAGAAGATTTCAGATGTGCTAGATCTTGTCTATAAGAAACAACAGAAAGGTGGCACATGCAGTGCCATGCTTAGAAATGGACTTCAGGAACAGCACTCCTTGCTCAAAGTCAGGGGTTACAAAAACTGGCACTCTCCTAACTCTAGCAGGGCTTGAAGTGAGGTATTTTACAATCACACAGTGAACAAATAAAAGTGCATTTTCTTACTTATTCACTTGAGATATTCTGCTTAATTTCTTCACCAGTTCCCCATCCTAATTGTTTTGTTCCTAGATCTGTGGTTTACTACTAAGCCTTTACACTGAGATGGCCAAAGAGTTCCATTATATCCATTAAAGATTAGATCATTTTCTTTTGTTTCCCACAGCAAATAGGATCCCATTCATGTCCCGAACAGAATGTCAGTAGTTGGAATGATGTTTTCTTAAGGTGCATATAAGATTAAAGACTGAAATCAGATGCAGTGTTGCCAAAGCCTTTGTAATATGCGTGTTTTTCAAGGCAAGATGATTGACAAGAATTGCAGTAAGGTGCTGAAGGGGATATTTCACCTGGCCCATCAAAACTCAGTGTAGAGGATTAGAACTAAGAAGAGCTGACAATATTGACTTTGAGTACCACAACGGAAACATAATTAGCTCTTTGACATGTAGCGGACAGAAATATTCCATTTTTAAAAAATCAGTTAGAGTAATTACAGCATATCTGTTGCATGCTGCCCCGGGAAAAAAAAAATGAAAAAGAAAAAAGGTCTGCTCTGCTGTTTCCTCTTTTCCCAGTAAAATTCAAGTTTGGCAGTAGAATAAATGCTCACAAACCCAGCCTTTCTGCTGGAAGAACATCAGGAAAACTTTGTGCATAAGAGTAAAAACCCTCTCTTAAAAGAGAGCACACAGATCTGAAAGAATGAAAAAGTCAATGAATTTTATACAAGTTTACATATTGCAAAACAAACTGTCTGCACTATGCTTATTAAAGGCATATTTCATTGCCTAATCATAGATGTCTATTGTACCTTTTATGTTTTGAATCATAATTGCAGCCTGTTCCCCAACTGCAATAATGAAAGACGTTTTGGCATATGCTTGTATTGATTCCCCTTTAACAAAGCACTTAAGACACATACTTGCATCCCACTGAAATTAATGGCCAACATTAACTCTGAGTGCGTTGATGTCACTGGGATTTAGACAAATGGCAATTTATATGGGCACCAGATTGCCTACTTTGTTGGACAGACAGGAGCCTCTGAAGAGAACCCTTCAAGCTCAAAAGCCTGGACAATGTGCAACTGCTTTGGTTAGAAAAACATTGCGCTGTGCAAATGGTTTTCATGTTTTATCAGAATGACTGTGCTAGCAAAGAAAGTGTATCTGCTGTGCTGAAGTATCTTTTCCAGCTCCTGGTCTGGAATAATCTAAATTGGGGAGACATTTTTCAATGAGTGTAACAATATACAGTCCATGCAGAAAGGAGAAAAGGCAAAACTTAATTGTACACAATATCTTAGCACTGAGAACAAGTTATTGTTATTATAATATAAATAATGCAGTATACTCAGTTCCTAATTTATAAAGATTATTGTCTGTATCCTTGTTTGTAATTCCTTTTGGTTTGGGACTATGGGGCATGTGAAAATGAGTTACAAAACAATAATCAAGAATTTCTTACCTTATTCTCTTTTTTAGCCACTGTAACTAGCTATCCTAATTAGTTAGAACCTGCAATGAAATAGTACAGGAAATTAAAACTGATTAAAATGCAGAAATAAAAATGCCTTTAAATACAATAAAGTCAACATTCATTCTCAGCCTCAAATCCAGGGCACATACTGAGATTATACTAAAGTGCCTGTTTCAGAAGCTCAGCATTACCTGAGTTAATGGGACCTTCTCATCAAAATCAGTGGATTTAAAGAAATAAAATTGAGATTAACTGGCCAATGTTCTCCCTTTCTTTTCTAGCAGAGGAGTTTCTCAAAGTTTTAAATAAATTTTGTTAGTACTTTTCTCCATTAATTTTCCAACATTTTTACCTAGCAGTACCTACAGCTACCAACTTTTTTCCAATGCATTCTTTCCCCTTTGTGTTCTAGTTTAAACCCCACAGTGAACAGCTAGTGTGGAACAGTTTAGCCTGTACAACACTCTGACTGCACTGTGTTTCAAGAGACTTTACTCTTGACTTGACTGTCAACATGCAGGGACAGTGAAAATACCTGTTAGATCTCATTAGCTGCAATAAACAGGAGAGTATCTGAAAATATACTTACCAAATCTACATGTTCTCTTAATTTAAATCTAAAATAAGAGGCCCTCCAGCCTGGAAAAATCTCCATGGTTATTCAGTTTACACACAGATGCAGAGGGGTATCAACATTTCCTAATTAAAAGGTGTCAGTCTGTCTACTTCTTAACCAGACTTCAATCAAGAGAAACAGCATTAAGATCAAAAAATACATCTATTTTAAGCAGAAGTTGTATGTACAAAATTAAGCAAATACAATCACACATTTACTAGAAAAAATATTCTTTATTCATTAATTAATTCACAACACAATAAATATTAGAATCACACATATAAAGGATCCAGCGAAGCTCAGACTTGTCCGCACCACGGTGTGGTTTGACAAACAAATCCTCATCAGCTGGAATCCTGAAGCCTGACTGAGTTCTTAATTTTTTTACATTTTCACATGCAATCAGTAATTTGCAGTGTACATCGGTTGTTTTAATTAACATTAGTCAGGCTTTTAAAAACAATTCTTAAGCACCATCCCTGGTGAATCCTTCAGGAAAAAAAGCACAGTCGCGGTTTTGTCTTGCTGTTGGTTCTGGCACTGGTGATGGAGGTGGGAATGGATGTTCAGTGTTACTTCAGGGGGCAACAGCACTCCCCACTAAAGGGGGAACAGAACTGGGCCACTGTTGGAGAGACAGGAACAAATTTCCTGCAGTCCACTCAGCAATTCTAAAACCAAGACAGTTCTGCTACTTCTGAGCACGATGACGTGCCTGAGTTTCACACACAGAGGACACATTTCCTTAAGATCTCTCTATTTGCTGTCCCAAATAATAATTTTCAACTTCATGATGAATGCAATTAACTCATCTTTCCACTGATTTGTCTCTAGGGACAGACAACTCCTGCTGCTGCATGCATTGGTAAGGCAGAGAAGAGAAGCTGATTTTGTATGGCTAAACACCAAAGCTTTCATTTATGGGAAACAAAAGGAAGTATAGCAGGTGATCACTAGAAAAAATCTTGCATGCACACACATTCCAGTTTAGTCAGAGGTAGATAATTCTCACAGCAAAATCTCTGTCAGGCTGTATCTCAGTGGTTTGAAAAAATAAGTAAACATTTTAAGAAACCCTAATTTACTATGAAGTCCTTTTTTGTGAACAACTGAGAAAAATCAAACAGGGTTTTAGGCTGCATCATGCTCATAAGTCCCTTTTTAAAGGAAACAATCTTCTGCATGTGCAGGTATGCACACATTTATATACAAAGTTTTCATCATTTCTTCTCAAGGCAGCTACAAAATTCAGGCACTGCTTCAACTACATTTCCACTCAAAGTATTTCTTTGCAACTACAAACTCCTGGATGACTTCACAGATGAAACATGGCATCAGCAGATCTGACAGGAAATGCCACTTGTGGCCAAACCGTATCACGCCTTCGTATTTTATGGACCAGAAATAGTGACAAGAAATCAAGAAACTTCATAAAGAAAGCACTGAAGATTTCTTTTGTTGTTATGTTAAAACAAATATTTGAAAATTGAATGTTATAGTACCAATGAAAGTGTACTGAATGCTGTTACATCATATTTACGAGGAAGTCCTGGTCCCTTTTTGTCGAATAGTTTCTTGACAGGCACAAGTCTCATGGTAAAAAAGATTACACACTTGTAATAAACCAACCATTTGTGTTGCAGCAACGAAACAGCAATCAAATTAAAAATAGCAAAGACACACTATCATCAGACTGTTCTTCTAAACTGTGCAACAAGTTTGGAATGAAAATATCAAATTCCACAAATAAAACACTGATACCAGTTAACTGCAAGTTAACCTCAAGCTGATCTCTTCCTGTGATCACTATTCTGCTGTAAAAGCTGCAGGAAACTCTGTGCCTGTGCATATCAAAGTTTTGCAACTGCGACATCGGCTGCACTTCAGCGCAGCTTGTGCCGTGCTTGCCTTTGCCAGGCGACCTCCCTAAGAGGGCTCTGCAGCAGCAGCTTCACTGCCAGAGGGGTTTCTTTCCTGCCACAGATGAGCCAGCACCTCCCCCTTCTGGAGAGCCCGAAAATCACCAGGAATGTGCGACAGGGTAAGGCTTTCTTAGTCGGGCCAGTACATAAAAAAGTTTGCCGATAATTATTTCATATCTTTGCTCTGAGCACGACTGTTTCTTTTCTCCATCGCTGTTTAATGTTGTTCCCTTCAGTAACGTGTTTTGTTAAAGTCTGACCTAAGTCAATTCAGATCTAGTACCCAGCTCATCAGTGAGAAAGTCTTAAAAACAAACCAACAAAATATATCAGTATCAGCCAGATCTCAGCATTCTATAAAACAGAAAATGCTGCATAAGTTGGATTATTAGTGGGTTTGATTCTACTTGTCAGCATTGCTTAATATACACTGTTCAAGCAGTAATTAGTGAGATGCATCAATTTAATTTGAACTGAGCTAAAAATTTCAGGAGTAGGCAGAGAAGTCACCATAAAATTCAACTCCTCCTTCAGCACCTCTGAACTCATTCACTCTCAGCCATCACCATAATGTTGTGACTAGGCTGCTCCTGATTAATCCACTGGGATTCTTCCAGCAGCAGCACAGCTTCGGGGATAGGTGATTTTCTGTTAAATTCCTGTACACGGTACATTTTAAAGAAAAATCCCAGAGGTAATTGCTTACCTATTGTTACACACTCTGGGAACTTTTTCCTGCTGGTGAGTACAGAGTCTCAGCAGTCAATGTTAGGATCAGTAATGAGCTATCCAAGCACTCAGGACAAAGTACCACACCAAACTTCTAAGGGAGGCTCTGTCTGATTCCCAGCATTTGTGTCAACATCATGGCAGACACCTCTGTCAGTTGTGCCAGCAGAGAAACCTGAAGGAAAGTTGCCTAATTTGAAGATGGCCTCAGATGTCACTGGCTTCTGTCATATTTACATATAAAATACTGTGATTATTTCCTAGCTCACAGCAAGAGAAGAGTTTTAGGCACTTTCAGAGAGAGATCTGTTACAGCAGGACTGCAATGGTTTTAGAAATGAGGTGGTGCAAGGACAATTCTTTTGGCTGTGAGAAAAAGCTCACAGGGAGAACGAGAGAGATTCCTGGAACTCAAACCATTAAAGCTGTTTCAACTCCAAGTGCCCCTTTTCTATACAAACGTATTTTGTGCTTTCTTTCCTTCTCTCCAGGGATGGTATTTAACCTCAGCAGCCTGTGACTGTGGCATCCAAGCCAGAACGCTTTGTAATGTGCAGCTTGGTGACCTCCTCAGCACAGGTCGGGTGAATGCCAACTGTCTTCATCAGCTGAGCGTACGTAGCACCACATCTACCAAGAAACAACACAAAAGGAAAGACCCACACAGTCAAATGCTGTTCACCTGAAACAGCTACAAGGTCCTAAAACATCAAAGTAATTCTGCTCTTGTCCATTTAACCAGGTAGAGGAGGTGCATTTATTTCTCAGACAATGCTGTCTCTATTATTGCTCAGGCACTTACCCAACATCACAACACTGAGGTAGGGAACTATTGTCACAAGAGTTGAGACAGAGACAATTAAGCAATTTACCCCAAGTCACAACTGAGCCTATGGCAAAAACACATGACAAAACTGCAACCTTCAGCTTTTCTTGTACATACATGTGTGATTCACTAATTCCAGATGGAAAAAAATGCACACACACACAGAGGAAGAAAATCTTAATCAGAACTGCTGGAAAGAATCTGCTGAAGGAAGTAATACCAGAATATTATTCCATGATCTTATAGAAAGTTGCTGATGCTTATAACGAACATATCAATGTTATAAGCAGGAGAAAAAAAACCCCTCTCATTTGAGAAGAAAAACAAAACAAAACAAGCCACCAAAAAACTCTTGTGCTAAAATCCCACTTGCCTAATTCCTTTACTTTTCCAATTACATTCTTAAGACTTGATGACTTTCCTTTGAGCTGCTATTCCTGGCAGGTCATGCTTTAAGAATAGGTGAAATGGCCCTAAATTTAAGGACTGTTTCAAGCACCCTATGCAATAATGTTATCCCCCTGCACAGAATGCTGGGAAGGGAGCCAGAGATGCCTTCTGGTGTCCCCATACCCAAAAAAGCACTGACAATCAAGAGACCATTCCTGAGCTCAGAGGTTATTGGAGTGCTAAGTGGGGAGGGAAGATGAAAAATCATCCTTTAGAGAGGCTGAAGCAAGACCTAATACTTGACAAAGCAGAACAGCAGCTCTTCCAGTGAGTGTTCCACACTGAAAGCCCTGGCTTTGTGAAAGGCAACAGAAACCAATACAAGAATCTGACCTGCTGAAAACCTCTTACTGTGGCTAAAGTTTTAATTTCCCTCAAGCAAGGCAGAAAAACACTCCAGTTCCATGTGCTTCCTTTTCAATGGTTATTTTGGATAAAACTTCAAAACAATGACATCCTAAAAAAAATAGCTCTAGAATCTATACCACTGGCAATTAATGGGCTACAAAACACATGTTGAAAATGTGTACTGAGGGTACTGCAATCAGTGATTTCCAAGATATTCCTCACATGATACTTGTGGTCCTGCCTTCTTAATCCCCTCTGCTTTTCATTTATGCAAGTCACTCACAACTGTAAGACTAAAACTGCAATAAAATGCTGATCATAATTAGGAAAATGAACTAACACCACAACTGGGGGTGATTTATTGTGTCCCAGACTCCCTTCTTCAAAGAGAGAGTTAAAAATCTATAATTCAGTAATGTAAATACACAAATCAGCATTTCTGAAGATGTGAAGCAGCAATAAGAAGGGAAATGTAAAAACAAATAAGAAATAATTGTAGCACATGAGAAGCACAGCAGGAATTTTCCAGAGAGAACCCAGAATAATGCTTTACTCCTTCAAAGGTAGGGCTTCTCTAGGACTATTTGAGCAAAATCTTAAACCAGATCAGATCACAAAGGATAAGTTTGTAACTGCATTATCAGATAGCTCCAAACAAAAGCATCTCTCCTCTCCCACCATCCTACAGAAGGTTTTTCTACTATATTTTCATTAGTTTATACCTCAGAAACATATAGGAATTCATGGAAGTCCTTGCTGAGCTTTGGAGGAGCAATGGCTGCGCAAGTTTAAAGGTAAGATTAGGAAAAGAAATGCTTGGCAGGTGTAAAGAAAGGTTTCTATGAAAAGCACAAATATCCTTTCAAAGAAGTAGCTTGCAAAACTATATGATGACTTCCTATCCTGTGCATAGAATGCAAAAGAAGCTACACTGGAAAACACTAACATTAGTAAGTTAATGCACAATACTGTTTTTTTGCTTTAACTATATCAAATGTACAATATATTTTCCTCAGTTGTTCCTTAACAACTTAATCCAGTATTACAGTAACTAAATCCAATCCATTTTAATGAAGAGCTGCAGCATTTTAAGTGAAAATATGTGCAATACTTCAGAGAGGTAACAAAAAGCATGCATTCTTTATAGTGTTGCCAAAACTAGGCAGCTATCTTTTATAATCTTACAATAACTTAAGAAGCAGGCTTTAGAAGCTGGAGACATTCTTTTGTACTTACTTGATTCCAAGAGCAAATCCCTGAATAACTTCGCCTGCATTTGGTCCAATGAAATGAAGGCCAAGTATTCGCTGCTCCCTCTCTCGTAAGCACACCATCTGAAAACAATACAGTGCACTGAGATCTTGCCTTAGAACACTTACAGATAAGGCATGAAGATGAATTAAATGAAACTGAAGTGCCCCAAGATCCTGGTTCAGCTGTTTATTTCCAGTGTGCCAAAAAACTCAGGCACTTGCTTAAGTCATACTGACTTCAATAGGTCTTACTCCTGTTCTTAAGCACTTTCCTGAATTGAAGCTTTATCAGTGTATTTCTTTCAGACTTCAGGGAGCCACTGACAACAATAATTTGTGGTATTGAATACTTTGTTGTTTGTCATTTGTATGAAATCCTCAAAATACTTTCTGCAGTCTAGTAACCAGAGCAATGTTCTTTTCCACAGAATGGCCACCTCAGCACTTCCCCAAGCCTGTGCAGTTATTCCAGGCAGCTCATCAGCTGCATTTCCACAGATTAACTGCCAATTAGGGGACAGTCTGGGCCTTTGTGATCCAGGCAGTGCACACTTACAGCACATGTTTGGTGGGATGCATTTACCACATTGGCCACACAACCTAAAAAGGAGTCAAGCCTTGGAAGTACCAAATATGAAGGTGAGTTAATAATATCTGGGAGAGCTGAGTCACTGCACACTTAACTTTATTAGAGAACCTGATGAAAACTTTTCAGTTCCTTTAAGGACACCATCTTTGTAATTATAGAAAGAAAAGGAGTCTCTCTGCGTCCTCCCATCGAGCATTAAATCATCACTGATGTGGTAAGTTCTGCTGTTCAGTAAAAGCTGGAATTCTTTCCTCAGGAATGGCAGGAACAGCAGCAATAGAGTTTAAAACACGTTAAATGCTTGTTTATGTGTATTGAGAGTTTAGAAAGGACTATATTCAATATCATCCAACAATTATTATGCTTTTACTACTTCACCCTCAAATATTTACTTTAATTTTCATAATTCAAAGGGAATATATAAAATGAAATAGCATCACCCTAGTTGCACTGGTACTTGGGACACTTAAGGCAAGCTATTAAGGCACTTACATAAATCAAATGTGACAAAATACAGTTAGAAAAACTGGTTTCAACTATTGACAATTGACATTTCTTACATAATGATAGAAATAAAATATTGTATCATATAATTGATGGACCTACTTATGCAAAAAAGATTGTTCTCTGATGTTGAGGAGAAAAGAAAAAAACAAAACTGTGATATGTTCTACCAACACTACACCTTATCTAAGATTCTCTACTAAGGGCAAGTGCATCAAAAACCTTTTCACCACTGAAGCAACTGGATCGCTCTAGAACACAAATTTTAGGTCTGACATTTTGGTCTAAATCAGGAGCTTTTTGTGTTCATGAATAAGACTGAACAGTTATTTTAGTTTTTTAAGCCTTATCATTAATTTTTTTAAGGTAACACTTTTGCCAAGAAGTGGCAATGCAACTATCACATGTAACCAGTTAAAAGCTTTGCTGGGAGAAGCAGAGATTGATCTCTATAGAATCTGAAATGTTTCTTAAGACCTTAAGAGCAGTTCAAAGATAGCATTAGTCAGCAGAATGTCAGTTCTGAAAAATGCTATGTCTGTAAAGCCTTTCCAAGATGCAATGGGATATGGAATGGACATCAAACTTTTGGAGTTACAATAGAGAAATGGATTGTCAACAACAAAATATCTCATCCATCTCAAGATGTTTTATTGCCAAACAATCCTCCTGAAAGCTGGCTGTACCATATCGCTGGTTTTAAGTTAAAAGCAAGTTAAAATCTCACAAAACTCACTTTCATATAGCATTGAGTTGCATCTCTTTCAGCCACTGTAAACTCCAAAGGTTTATAATATGCATGGAATACCTGGTAGGAAAAACAGTAACATTTTTGTGTTAGAGAGTACTATTATGTCAAAGACTATTTAACAGTAAAATGACAACTATTACATCTTTATACCATTGTAAAAAAAATTATTTATTTAAAACCTGTTCATTATTTTAAAGAAAAAATGGAAAGCACAGTTAAGAGTTTAACAGAAACCCTTCCCAGAGAATTATTAGCTTAAAAATAAAACTGGGAAAAAATCATAAATAATGTCACTCAAACCAGTGCACCAAATTAAAGGAAAAAAAACCCAAGCATTTTTAAGCTTGTCCCAAAGGTTCAATACCTTGTTTACTGAAAATAATGAATCCAAGAATTTTTTCAAATCTATAATACTGTACACCACAACACAACCCAAACTGTAATTTTTGCATTCTGAATAGTAAATTCTTAATTTCTCATTCATGGTTTTGCCTGGGTCAAGTGAATAAGAGTAACACAACACATCTTTTCAAGGGTGACTTGTTTGAAATCTGTCTTGTTATGTTGTGATTGTCAATTTTCTCATCCTGAATGCCCTAAATCTCATTCCTCCTATCAGAGGGCTGGGTGTGCCATAACAGATTTATTTCTCCATATACAATGCCCAGGCTTATTGCACCAAGACATTTCAGCCACAAAGGCACTTGGCAGCTTGTGTGGCTGTTCCTGGGGACTTCCCAAAAATTTAGACTAAAGAATATGAGCAGCAATTCTGACAATTAAAAGGAACATAATCATTATTTAATGATATTGTGTAATTTGCTAAAATGGCAGCTACTTCAAAGCTGTCACATAATTTTAAAGGTATCAATAATTTTAAGCCCTCGAGGTAACAGTTCCTGTTGTGACTTGCTGCAATTCTACTGAAGTTCTGAGCACTCGTGGAGAACCAACTCCCAAACTGCAAACACAGTATTTGGGGGACCAAAATTGTTACCTGGCACAACAGTGAAAATTCTGTCTGTTCACAGTGCAACTCTGACACCAAACAGAAAATGACAAATGTTTTCATACCTCAATATTATCTGATCCATGACACTGCACAGCTGCTTCTTCTGACAGTCCAACACAACCATATTCCAAGGGAGTGAACACTGTGGTGGGAACCTGCTCAGGAGCAAACACAGTGTCAGTGTTGGGCCATGGGGAGCAGATCTGTGACAGACACCAGGCCACTCCTGCACCACAGAGAGGGGCAGCTCTGTCACACACAGCCACTCTGGCTGCTGCCAAAGCTGCATTCCAGATGACAAAATGCTATTCCTTTAAAAATTCTTAAGGGGGGGGGGAAGTGTAAGATATTTATTATTGAACAAAAGAAGTAGCAGCTCACATTGTTGTAGTCCATCAGCTCTGAAGAGTGGCCAAAAAGGCGCTGAGCCAGCAGTTTCCCTGCAGCGATTGCTGTGGGTGTTAATTCAGGACGGCCCTAAGGAGAGAGCACAAAGCTTTGTTTGAACTGAGAGAGAAGCAGCATCCAAGGATTTCTCCTGGGACAATGGTCAGAGGAAGGCCAAATCTTTGAAATTCCAGCCTGGTAGCCAGGGCTTAAATAGAGAAGGCAGGAAAAATTTCTGTCCAAACATGCTTTTAAGTCTCTGAGTTCACGATCTGTCTTAATGGAGGGGAAAAAATGTCACAAATGTGTCAAATCTCTGTATCTTATCATGTCACCTCTTGAAAAGCAGCACATGCTAACCATTCACTGCTCCCTTTCTCTCCATAGCAAGTCATCAAGAAATTTGTCAGATGGTCTTTTCAAAGGGAGAACATAGTATAAAGCAACGGTGTTTTTGTAACATCAAACCTTTTAAAAAAATTTGTCTGACACATTTTTACAGAATAACAGGCACAAAACGTAGCTATTTGTAGGCACTATTACTGACTTCCTATGTTGGCTCTGGACTGGAGAAGTGGAGCCCCATTTTGTTAGCACTGTGACCTACAGGGTGAGCTGGTCCTGGTCCCGGGCTCTGGGATTACAGAGGGCTTGGAAAGGATGGGCACTGGCAAACAGAGACTTCCTGCAAGGGAGAAGTGCAGGGACAGCAGGGCCTGACCAGGACATGTTCAAGCCATGAGCTCTGGGTACTTTCATACCCAAACAGGACTACAGAGTGTGCAAGAACCCCAACTCTGACTGCTGGCACAGTACAGAGATCAGAAGTCCAGTGCTAGTCTTAAAGAAACTGGAAGTTTTTGCTCATTGAAGTAAGGCATTTTCAAGTTCATGTAAGTTAATAAGACTTAACAAAATTCATAAATCTAACTTAAAAAAATCAGATAAGAGTTCATCCAAGACATATCACCAAGGTGCTTGTCTGACACGAGAAGAGAGGTCACAAATCCAGAAGGAATGATGTGGAGATATAAGAAAGCCATAATTGAGAAACACCTCTGTGGGACAACAGGGAAGCCTTGTGAGATGTGTCAAATTTTGATTCATACAAGTCCTTGCATATTAATATGCATTTATACTTTTATCTGTACTAATAACAACTTCAAAGTTCCATTGCAAAAAACCAAACCAAAAGAATATTTTGTCTCTGATAAGAGAAATTACACGTTTAATTATTAATGAAGACTAATCTATTTTTCCTCCACAGCTCATGACAAATCTGAAAGCCGATTTCTTTCTTTTCCTTAAAATCCACCAAGTCACAATTTTTCAAATCCAGCATTTTGACTTTCAAGTCTGTAAATATCATCCACCAGATGAAATTTGCCATTTGTTTTTCCTTATACACATTTGCCTGAAACGTGGCTGCCAATCATTTCTGTAGCAGGAAATACAGATGTTGTTTTGGCATTCCAGAAATGAATAGAAGATTGGAACGAGAGATAAAATTGTGAAAGCACTGCCATGCATTCCATAAAACCCAACTAATTACTAAAACATCCATGCAGATAAAGCCCAATTTCTCATAAACAATGACTTAAAGACCTTTCTGGGTAAATATTTGAAATGAACATTCACTTTGCAGTCATGTGTAGAACTACTCTGCTGATTATTATGGATACGAATTGTTCATAAGAATCCTCCAATGTATTACACATTCAAGCAAGATGGCTCCTGAGAGAGTTTGAAAAGCTTTGAAGTAATGTGTATTTGTTCTAACACAACTCTTTTTGGTCTCATTTCTATTCAAAGCAACATACTGTACATTCCACCTTCTCTACACATCTTTGTTATAACACCCTTTGAAATATGACAGATGCAGAGCGGCCTGACCATACGATAAACCTCCTTCTGAGAGAATGTCTTTATAGTGTGTGCCACACTTTTCAACAAGAACACTACTGGAGGAAGAATTTTAACACAGAGTTTATATCAGCACTGAAAAAAAAATTTCAAACTAAAACTCCAGCTTGATCTTCCTCATCCTGATTACAGAAGATGAAAACGCTGAAATGCATTTTCATATGTCAGTTGACAATAATATTTTGTCAAAGCTTGAAAAATGTTTTTTTGAGGGTAGACAAACTGACTGATGTCTGGAAGATTTTTTTCCCCCCTTTCTTCCAAATGAACAGCTTGGATAGCATTAGGATTCCATTTGTCATACAAGGGTGCAACAAGACACCCATGCTCACAGAGTTTCCCATTTGTACCAGCTGGGTACGACTCCCAAATGAAAACAGGCACTCTGAGCAATCAGGAAACTCTCCTGCCCCCCTCTCACTCCCCTTCCAGCCAGGGCACTGAATTCAAACAAAAACAGTAGTCCTTGCTGCTTGGTAGCAATTTAATGTCTCTTCAGGAGGGAGAAGGAGGCTGGAGAACTACTTGCAAAATTTGACCAACAGCACTTTATGGTAACAAAGGAACTCCGACAGGGAGAGAGCAAAGAGGAATCCTGAGCAGGAACATTGGAAAAAAACAATCTTACTCTTACAATGACTCTCAGGGATCACTGATGTTCACTCACAGGAAATGAGATTCCCCTTCCTTTGCTCTTTTGGTGGGTCACACCCAGAAAATACCACACCCCAAGCTCTGCAGCTTTTGTGGTTCTCAGCAGGATGCACTTGATCCTCAAGTGTGTGTTCTTTGAGACTGGGCACCAACACAGAACTTTATTTAGTGCTGGTTCCCGTGCCAGTGACATTTATTATCTAAATTAATTCTGCTTAAAAAAAAAAAAAAAGACAAAAAGCGATTCAAGTATTCAAATAAAATAAATTTAATTGCTTAGCAAGTGGAACTACACATTGTACTGGAGTCAGGTAAGACAGTGGCAGTAATTCCTTTTATCTCTAAACACTTTAGATGTATGAGTTCTATACCATGATTTCTTTAATTCCCTGTATTGAGCACATATGCAGATAAAAGCTTAAGAGAGTATTTCTACAGAGCACTGACTCAACTCTTTGTGTTTTCCCCAGTACACTGGGCACAGCACAGAACTGTGCTGCTGTTTTTAACACTTACATTTAGAAGTGTCTATTGAACAACTCAAGTTCAAAAATCTGCACTAATAAAGACAAAAGCAGGAAAAGGAAATCCAAGTTTTAACAACAAAATGAAAATGACAAATAAATGAAGACACAATTTTTTAGACCCAGAGTAAGAAAGAGAAGAGCATCCTGCCTCCAACTTTATATTTCTTACTTAACTAAATCCTCAAAGGGCAGAAGACAAAAAGCACCCAAAAGGAAATGACTTCCCCAAAATAACACTGCAGATTGGCAGCAAAACAAGCAATAGAATCTAAGCTCTGACAGCACTGCCTCTAACAACTGCTTTTTGGATGAAGTAAAGAAAAAAGTTTGGAAAGCAGGAGGCCCCACCAAGGCATATCAGGGACGAGCAGGTGTAGGAAGTCACAGTGAGCACAAAGTGGACTCCAGGAAATATCCCAGAGCAAGAAGTGACAGGGGTGTTCCCAAGACATCATCTAACCTGTTACATCTCTTCAGAAACTCAAGAGCACCTGTAGGGTTTATACATTTGAGAGACTTCAAAAGATTTTAAACATGGCAGAATGAGAAATCCTTTAAAGGTCTCTAAAATTTTGCTACATACGATGCTTGGATATTGCCACAGTGTTTGGATTTACCAGACATGTAAAGCAGGTGCCTGCACTGTATGAAAGACAGTCCTGATAGGAAGGCATGCCCTCAACTCCAAAAAGTTCCACAACAGGTGAGAGGACTCTGTATCTTGCAATGCCCAACCTCTGTCTTCTACACATGGCCCAAATTTCTCAGGAACAGCTGATGATGGAAACATCCTCCTGTAACTGCACAGTTCAGAATCCAGACAAACATTTTCTATGAAGAAAATATACTAGAAGATGCCCAGCCTACAGTAAATACCCTCTTATGTAAAATGAAATTTGGCAGATTGAAAGTATTTGAGTGCACTTTATCACAACAAGACATTCTTGTTCTATGTGGCTGTAGATTATCAACAGCACCAGAATAAGGACACAGAACTCTGGCTTTTCCTCTGTAATAAGCAAATTACTTTGCTTAAGTTATGATGTCCCCTCCTTAAAAAACAAACAAATAAACAAACAAACCCACACAACTCATGTTTACTTGGCATAATCATTCACAAATCATGAACAGAAGTCAAAAGCATTTAGTATTTTCAACAATTACTTATTCTAGAGGAAGATACTTTTGTCAGAAGCATTTTGCATCAGGGAGCTGAAGAGCTGTCTTGTGATTAGTCTCAATTAACACCCAAAATACTGCAAATGGAATTACAGAACTGGTGCCAGTCACTCCCAGTAAGTGTGTTCAGCTCCCAAAGGTAAGAGCTGCTCTTGCTCAGCATTCACAGGCAGCATGAAGTCATATGTCTAAAGTGATAAAAACATTATTAGAAAGATAATTGAAGTGATAAAGACATCATTATTAGCCTCTGACCAATGATGCATTCCCTGATAAACATCAGCAATAATCTCTCCTGCCGAGATACTTCACAGGGTCCATGTGAAGGAAATTACTGGACCAGGTGCCCAGCACAAACACCACAGCTCTGCCAAATGAAAAAGTGCAAAACACCAAGATATATGCTGGGCATGACGACATCTGGGGACTAGTTATTAGTCAGGAACAAAGTTGGCTTCCTGTTATTGTAAAACAGTTTATGTAGACTCAGTACCTCAGTTATGTCTCCAATTGCATAAATGTGAGGAACAGAAGTAGCTTCACTGGCATCAACAATAATCTTTCCAGTTTCAGGATTTGTTTTCACTCCAACTGTTTCCAGATTGAGAGTTTTAGTGTCAGGGGCTCGGCCTTTAGGGGAGAAAAAAAAATAAATTCAAGTAAAACTATTGAAAAACTTCAGCAGTGTTAATCTAAGAAGCTGGTATCCTCCACTGTGGGTTTCCAAGAAGTTCAAGTTATTTAACAGTCCAAGCAGAAACATGACAAAAGTTATCACATACTGAGATTCTTTGTTTAAAGGAGCTCAATCACTGTTGCCTTTGCTCAGACTATTTACAGGAAGTTATCCTTTAAAAATACAGAGGTATATACAGCACCCACTGCAAAAAGTACAAAACACACATGGTTTGTAATTGGTTGAACATTCTAAATTCAGTTGCCTAATGTAGCATGAACATACATATAACAGCTAAATAACTACACTGAACATTTCCAATGCACATTAACTGAATGGCACCAAGTGTTCAGTGTGTTGTGCATACTTGTTGATAAAATTATTCATAATGCTGTTCAACATTAAACATTCCTGAAGCCCTCTTTGCTTGTTATCTGAATACACTTTTAAGATTAAAGCTGTCTTAGTTTCCTCAGTTTGGATGAAAAATTGTATTAATTTTGCTCCCAAGTCCCTAATGCTGAGTTACCTCAAACTCTGTATTTGAGCTATTTCTGTAGAGTTTAGAAACAGTATTTTAAATGCTTTTAAAAACAAATTAGGTAAGTCCTACCAAGCTTAGACTTTATTACACCTTCCTCTTCCAATGATATCAAATTATCTCATCTTCAAAAAATATACCTTTGTAGTGTTTTCTGCATAGTTACCACTCAGACTACTGAAGTCTTAAAATTATACTGAGCTTTCTATAGAGTATTTTAGGAAGCAATTCCTGACCCAGAAATTGGAATTTTAAATCCTATCCAACTTTTCAAATGTATTTGAAAGTTAACAAGCACAGTGAAATTACCAAGTTCTCCCAAAATTTGTAAGGACACACAGGACCATATAAAAGAATTACCTGAATATATCTAAATTAAGGACACTTTATAGCATTGCATCTGTTTTTAAGGCTTTCAATGAGTATGGATAAATCTACATTTATAGGTCTCCTTTGCGTGAGTCATGAAATGTGTTTGATGTTAATGCAGAGCTATAGCAAAGCAAAACAAAAAGGGAAATGTGTTTTCATTACAAAAACAAGCTCTTTGATGTTAATGTAGGAAATTATTAAACAAAAGGAAAACCTGGCTTGTCAATACAGACCTAATTATATGTAAACACATGATTCACTGCTTTATACATCTGCCATATAGCCAGGCCCCTCAAACAATGTCACATCTGAATGCCTCTGTAAAGACTTCTGTGTATTAATTTCATCTGGTGAAACCAACACTTCCTCTGGGAGCACTGACTGAAGCTGTCGGCACTTGGCTATCTGTCTGTCTTCCCTCCTGTTGTCCCCATGGGATGTTGATCTGCTGTTCCCTCTCTGCCCCCTACTCCCCAGTCCTGATGCTATCAGGCAACAAAAATAATAAACCTCCAGGACCTTATCTTGGCTCGGATGTGAAACAACTTCCTACCGTTGTATTTCTTTGTGTATTGAGAGTAAAGCCTGGGTATTCTGCAAATGGACAACTAATGGGGTTTTCTAGTTTCCCCTTTTTCCTGCCAGGCAGAGCCAAGAGAAAAGCTTAGCACGCAATGGCAGGCACTGAAAGAGGAAAAAAAGAAAAACTGTCAATAGAGTCATTTAAAGACCTGTGACAACAACAGATGAGTTTATCAAATCTGCAGGGTAACACTTAACCTTTCCATTCCAGTCTATTTTAACATGTGTACAGCTTGGTATTAATAGCTAAGAGTTACAAAAACCTGTGCTGCTACTCATAGTGAAATTTCTCTATCCATTTTACTGCCTAAATATTATTTCTGAAAGCAAAAATGAAACTTTAAAACACTGAACTGAAGCTTTATTGGCCTTTAGCCCCATGCTGGCTCACCTCCATAAGTCACAATTACACTTATTGATCTTGCTTCATCTCAAATCCAGTAGCTGAGGTTCATAATTAGACAATGTGTCTTGTTAAGTTTTAATGTCAAATTCAGGAAATTCTGGTATTTCCCAACATTCACTTACTTGTATTATAGGATCAATTCTCACCAATTCTCAGTAGGACATTTGTTTCATACCTGTAACCCCCAAGTGTTTTTACATTTCCAGCTTCAAGAAAGCGTGACTTTAAAGCTCTCTAAGATCCAGAGGACAACACCTATACCAAATCCTACCAGGCACACGACATCCATCCTTCCCCTAAAATCAGCACGTGTGCTTTTATTTTAAAGATGTCCACTGCCCTGAGACTACCAATGAATAGACAGGTATGACTGTACACAAGATTAATTTTTATTCAAAACAGCAAAATATTATGCCAGACATTCAGAAGAAAGGTGCAACTGAAATCTGACCCTTAAAAAGGTTACCTGCCTCCTGCACTTATACATCACAATCTCATCTTCAGTACACCCACAGAATTACCACATGGCTGTGAAAACCACACAGACCCCTGTGCTTGCAGTGTCTGTCCCCATTTGCTTTTAACTTTTAAAGAAAGAACAGCTTTTGGATCTGTTTTCGTAAAATCTAAGAACATGGTTTCCTAAGGGACAGTCTATCTACGGGGAGTGACAGGAGACTGGTTGAAGCACCAGCTCAGCCCATGCTGGGCTGGCTGTGCTGTGCCACTCCTGTCCCATCACCTGCTCAGGGGCTCTGCTGATCACACCTGCCACAGGTGAAGGCACTGTCAGGCTGCTGTGACCTTCAGGTGCAGGACCTTCAGCAGCAGACACTGAAGCAGCTAAACTAGGAAGAAACTGGAGGAATAGGCATAGTCAGGTAAGCAGCAGCAGTAAATGAGTGATACCATACTCTTGCATCCAGTAAGATTTCCCAGGGTGATAAAGGTGCAGCTGACAGCAGAATTTTACAATGGTCTGCCACAGTTTCTCTGTCACAGAAGCTGGAATGTCTGTTTGCCTCCCAGCATCTGAGACATCCAAACTGGGGCCAATCGTGCATTTTATTGCAGATGGGCACTGTGAGGATTCTGCAGGGTGACAGGATAGTTCTTCTTGAATAAAGCCCAATAGTCTTCTCCACTTTCCCCCTACCATTGGCATTTTGACACATCACTTCATAACTTTATCCAATCTGACCTCAGCTTGACCTTAATCAAAATCTCCTCTGTGTTCCCAGTCTTGGTACTGTCCCTCACCTTGTTCAGGGTGCCTGACACACCCCCCAAATTAGTTTCAAGACCACTCTCCTTTCCTCCTTCAAATACCTTCTCAAACCACAAAGTGTTCACTAAAACACAGACAGCTGATAATGACTAATAAAAACCAATTCATTGTAACTACTGTTCAGATTACAAGAAAATACTGACTAGAGTAACATTAAGCAAGGTAAAAAAAAACATTCAGAACTCTTATCACATTGATAGCAGTGAGCACCAATTTTACAAGGATGCTTTTGAACTTTACTTCCATTTTGATAAACTTGCAGCAAGCCTGCCACAGTCTGAAAAACAATCTGGCCCTCAGTCAGTGCTGGGGCAGTAACTGGTTCTGTGCCAAGTCTGCTCACTGTACTCTCTCCTGTAGCACTGACGAATACTTGTTGCCATCTCAGCAGAAAGCTCGGGGTGCCCTCAGTAAACATCCCACTGCCCTCCACTGTGGGTGTGAAGTTCTTGTGTCTGGAGAGATGTCAATTCAATCCTACTCACAAAACAACAGCAAAAGCAACTCCAAGTTGACACAAAGTCAACTGAAAACCTGACAGAACAGGACAGACTTCTAACAGTTCTACTTGTTTTGTTCTCCAGCTCCTCTGCAAGGTACAGTGGGCTGGGAACATTTTCTGAGAAGCAATCTACAGTTCACTCTTCTGTTAATTCTCCCACACTAAGCTTGCTTTAATAAAAGGTTTTTCTTAAAGGATGGCTCTGCAGCCTCAAAAAGCAGCACCCAACCACCCCTCCCTACTGACAGAACTCATATTCTGCACAGTCAGTAACTACCCTGGCTTCAAGGAATTACTGCAGAGCATTTTCCACCATTTTAAAATCTATTTATAATATCATTCAGGTAAAGGTTAGCCATCACCTACCAACTTAAATAGCACCCTAGTGCTGAAATAATTCTGAATCCAAAACCTTCACATGCAGATTAGAGGCAAAGCCTACTATTCAACTTTTCCTCAACATGAATAAGATTTTTGTACAAGTAGGTAAAATAAGTAGCATAAAATAAGAGTTAGGCTCAAAGTTTATGGATGGGTTAAACAAACAAAGGGAAAAGTACCATCCGGGTCTCTTTCAATGCAAACAAATGACGAGCACATTAAAAATAGCCCTGTTGAATAAAGTCTGACTGAGTGTCCTTAAAACTAGATATGGGGGAAAAAACCTAAAAGCACTGGCTGATGTAATGGGAATGACAATTTTTGTTAGGATTGCAGAAACCATATCTTACTAAGACAGTAATGAATTTAACTTAATAAGAGAGACAGACATGGGAAGCCCAGAACAAAGACCCAGAGCCTCAGCAAACCACATCACATTAGGGTTGTCTGAGATCAACCAAGGTGCATTAATTTATAGTTCAAAGGTTAAAAACTGGATGGCAAGATTTTGTTTGCCAGGACAAACCTAAAGCCCATCCCCTTTTTCTGTAGGGGCTGGTAGAGAGATGCCCACAGGAGATCACAGCAGTATTTATTCTACCATATGGGACTTTTCAAAGAAAATCTCCAAACAAAATTTCTGTTTCCCTCGTTAATCAAACCAGTTTGGTTGTAAGACTTGAAGAAAACTACTATTAAAAAAAAAGTTATGCACTTAACCCTTTGTTGATATTGAACAGCAAGGATCTCATTTTAGTGCATGACAAAATAAATCTGCCAGATCTCCAGTGTGACCCAAAGGACGATGTGCAACACCTGATACCTGCTCAGCTTTACCCTGAGCTGAAGCTGTAATTCTTTTTTAAAGCAAAGATGACATTGTTTCAAAGACACACTGGCATTCCTCTAGGCTTACAGAGACATTAGAACTTGAGAATGGTTGTCCCACTGCTCTCAACAGGGAGAAAACTCTTTTTGTAAAGCTAAACTTAAAATCCACTGCTGGTCATGGCTCTGGCTGTTAACAGTTTCCTCACACATTGCCTCACATTCTCTGCCAAGCTAATTCCAGGATATTTTGTAAATACCTGCTTAGTTTAATCACCAATTCAGTGTTGCTCCTCCTCTCCCATTAGAGACGAGTCTTTCTCGGTATCTTTTCTAAGGACTTTGTGAATAATCAAATTTCAGTTACAGCACTGATCTATTGCAAATACAAACAGAAATACTACTCACCAACTCTTTTTACATATTAGCTATTTTCAGCTGCAGCACTGAATTGAAAGGTTTCAATACCTGAAACACACCCACCCTACAAAGCCTGATCTCCTGCACCTTCATCCTGCAGCTCAGCAGCTGCATCTGTTTACAAAGGTGTCAATCTCTACCCTTTTCCATGGACGAGGACCCCGTTTTCACCCTGTACCTGCACAAATCTACCTTTGCTTTGTAGCTCAGGTGCATTTGCCATCTAACATAGGCATTTTTGTGTGTCCTTAAGGGCAGGGGAAATATTGTATAATAGTAAAAGTTTATTGACTCTACATTGAACAAAAAAACAAAGTTATATCAAAATGTTATAATTTCAGGAGAATTCTCAAAAAGCAGTAATAAGACAGAAGGACATTACAGAACTAGAGAGACAGAATCAAATAAAGGTCAAGAACGGGCTCTCACTGAGCTGGAATATATCAGTTTAGTCACTCAGCAAGGTATCAGAGCTCCATGACAGTTACCTACAAAAGCTTTGGATTGAAACTTTCAAATTGCATTAAAACATATCAAAATGGGATTTCTTCTTTTTTTTCCCTCCTCATATATTTTGACTAGTTAAAAAAAGCTGCTAAAAAAACCCAAAGAACTGTGCCTGCTTTTATTGGCTTACCCAACAAGCAGAAAATCACACATTCCAAAAACAAAATTCTTCACAGAAACAAAATGTGATTTTCTTAAACAGCCTACATTAAGAGACAGTACTGTAGCTTATCAAACTCAAACTATGTCCCACTGTCAGTAAATATTTTTAACATTATTCATAAAATCCTACTAAAATTCCACAATGCACTTACAGAAATCAAGGAAATATGTACTATAACTCCGGCTACAATTAGTTAACAATGGTGGCTGCTCTTTAACTAACTCTAGAAGCTGATTTGCTTCAATCAGTATTGTAACTGGCACATCTGCAGACAGGAAATCCTCAACACCACCGAGTTTCCCAGCCCATTATCTGAGACACCTGGTGTGGGTGTGTTGAGACAGAGCAAAACAATGAATCATGTGGACTGCACATCAATTAGCCAGCTTTAACTGTTAATGTGTTTAATCCTGACGTGCCAACTCGACCACCAAAAGAAAAGGCAACACAAAACCCCCAAACTCTCAAACTATTCATTTTGCAGTTTCTAAATATGGATTGTAACTCAAATCTATGACAAAAATTGTAACACATGTAGTTCCTCTCTATCGAAATAGTGAGTGGGCTCACATTACAACTGAGTTGCAACATCTATCATGCAGCCTTATTCCATTATAATAACAATAAACAGATACTTTTTCTTATTATTTAAATTTAATAGCTCTTCTTTGCATCCTAATGCAAGTAAACAAATTGACTTGACATTCCCCATGTGTGACTCCAACTCAGTGTCCTTTTCATAGGACCATAGAACAGTTTGGGTTTTCTTACCAGAAAGCTCAAGAAAATCAAACACAACATTTAAAAACCCACTCTGGAAACATTTTCATCTCACCCCATGAATACTATTCCACAATTATCAGGACTGTCACATCTCCAGATAGCATGACTTTTTTTTTCTGCTCTTGGCAGACACTGGTCTCTCTGATTGGTTCTGGTGAGAATAATCCATTATTACAGGCTGTTCCCACAATTTATAGAAGCCCATCGCACTTCTAAGAGAACAGTAGTCACAGTAGGGAAAGGAAAACATTTGTCAAAACAAACAACCTGCTCCCTATTTGGAATATATAAAGCTGATTTAACCAGGGGAACCCTTACAAGTTCCCTGCAATGAGCTTGGATTTTTGGGCAGAGTTACTTCCCTCTCCCTGAATTGGATGATGGCTGCAGTAACAGCACAGCAGGGTAAATATGCACCTGTAGTGAATAAACCAAGACATGGACTCAGAGAACAGTACCTGCCCCACAGAGCTTGCTGGAACTCATGTTCTTACTCTACAGTAAACGTGAGGAAGAATAATGGTCCCCATTTATTGCAGCTAATGCAAAGGTTGCCATAGACTTCTTCCATTCACTGAAACTTAAATGTATTTTTAGACTGTAAAAACACAGGTCAGGCAGGCAAGAAAAGGATTAAAGAACTCTCAATGTTTAGGTCACTAAGTATTTAATATATAGAAAACTGGGTGTCTGTTGGCCCCACACAACATGATGAAGTGTCTTTACTTTCAGAATGGAAAGCATTTCAAAAAAATGTTAAGATAGCCATGTTTACCTACTGCCCACATCACAGTGTCAAAGGAATCGGTTTCTTCTGTGCCCAGGTCAGTGTTTTTCCAGGTGACTTGCAACCTGTTGCTCTTCAATTTTTCAACTTTGGTTGGGAAACATCTCTTTAAAAATTTTGTGCCGTAAGATTCCATGTGCTCAGTTACTAAAGATGCCATTTGCTGTTGAGTAGAGAAAAAGAATTTTTTATTCTTAGACATGTGACTTTTTAATGTAAAAACCCTCCTTCAGGAAAATCCAGCACGTACAAAGTGCATTTCAAACATTCCTTGTCAATGCATTGCCAACACATAATTTATGGCACCACTATAAGCTGCACCTCCATTCCAAGAGGCATCTACATCTGAATACTCAAATGATTTTCAAAAAAGTAAAACAGTATGTGAATAGAACAGTCGCTTTTAAATAGTTTCTTGTTTATACAAAAATAGCATCTGGAGCATTTTCTGGTAGTTCAATGAAAATTAAATACTTTTGTAAAACAATGGAAGAAAAATATTTCCCTTTGCCACGACACCTGACATTTCCCTGCAATGACTATTAATCACTGAGGTTTCATGGAAAGTTCTCCTACAAAAAGGAAATAATGCTTTTGTCCTAAGAGCCTGCTTGAAATAATGCCACACCACACTCAAGTAAGTGAAGTGTCTCACTGACAGGTTTATCAAAAAATGTCAGTGCTCTTGGTTGCAGTAATTCAGGTTGCACTTTGTTAAAGAATATATTTATTACTTAAAGGATATTAACACAAAACCACTCACACAGAACAACTCCATGCAAGCTCCCAGCTTACAAAACTTTGGCATTAACTAACTTGAGGCAACAGCAGCAGGGTTGTGTCTCTTCAGAAACATGAGAGCTCACTCACTAATCAGTTTCCATCATACTCAGTGTGGCTGCAGACTGAACATGATTATTTTATCTCTATTAATACTTTATTAACTTTGGTACGTCCATTGTGCTCTCCCTGCCTACAAAGGATCGAGTTCTCAAAGCAAGCCCAAGTGTTTCACCAGCACACACCCTACTCTGCTTGCTCAGCCCTCGTGCTGTTCCAGGTGCAGATTCCTTCAGGGGTGAGTGCAAATCCCAGGAACCATCCCTATACAATGGTTTGCACTCATGCCACAAGTTTGAAGGTATACAAGCTGCAGCTTCTAAGGAAGCTGCTTCAAAGTGGGAGTGGCTGGTGTGCAACCAGGAGCTGCCACCACCTGCAGTGGGACCTGTCCTTGCTCCTTCCAACAGCAACACTCCCACCTGGCAAACTCTGCTGTTACACATGGGAATAACTTCCCTACATTCTGTGTGTGCAAAAACGTTCTCAAAAACAAGCCCATAGTTTGTTTTATTATTCTTTCATCAACTGCAAATGTTTTGCACTATTTGCAATTAAGCATTTAAAAAAATTCTAATTCATGTTGCCCGTTAAGGTGCATTAATTCCCATTCTGGAAACACTATTTTCAAATGATACACATGACACAGTCCTCATTCCTGAGGCTGACATTGTCCAAAGTTATTTGCATGAAAAAAATTTGGTGGAAACTTAGTTCACTGCATGGAGTGCAAACCCAGAACCCTCTTACTGTTTTAAGAACACTACAGGAACTTTGCCTTCAAAGTAGTGTCAGCATCAAATCTTTCAGGGACAGAACTCAGTCACCTTTAACATATTTCCCCTGTATAACTGGAGGCCAAAAGAACTACTGGGCCATCAGAGCCCACCTAACCAGCAGAGCAGAGGCTACAAACTCACATCTAAGTCCTGGATGCAGTAACTTGTCTCAGACCTGAACCTGCTGTTCTATCACTTGTTTAAGCAGTTATATTTTTCATACAAATCTTATGTAAAACCTTTTTTTTCATCGTTGTCATTTCTCAATGGTATTTCTATTTGCATTTATAGTCTTTATAGAGAAGAGGGTTTCTGGCCAAAACTGTTTTCTGTTTTATCAGCACAATCATGACAGCTTATACTTTTAAACAAATTAATTCCCAATTTTGAAACTTATTTTTTTCATTTTAAATTTCCGTATCTGAAAGTTTTTGCTTTTAATTTTCTTCAGCTTAAGGCTGATGGTTCCACTGACATCACTATAAATTTTTTTACTTAGTTATACCCACCACTGTTTTCAAAGTGGTACAGTCAAGATTTCCAGTTCCTGTCATTACAAACTTTCAGCTTAGGGATTTATTTATATTCATGATAATGAACTCCACATTGAACTACTTCATGTAAAGTCAAATGATTTACTTCAAAAATTTGTAACCCCTAGAAATTCAGGATTATTTTAAAGACATTGTCTACTGTTTTTAGCCGTGGCATAAATCCCTTCTCTGCTTCCCAACCTTTTCAGTCTTGTTTTCAAATAAGCAGAATGGAAAAAGTAAGATTTACTTTTCTGTGTTGATTATCAAGAGGTATGATAGGAAGAGCTCATATTTATTTAGTTTCTCTTCAGAAAGCACATACTAAAAAATGCCTGGAGAAGTAAACAACACTTTTTTTTAGAAGATAAATAATCAAATATGTCATTTAATTTATTTGATATATAAGGAGATGTAAGATATTCCATACTTGCCTGATCAAACCCACGAAGTGGGATACTTCTCATCATGACTGTAGTGTCCAATCCAATGCCTGTCAGAAAACCAGCACACTCCAAGGAAACATCTGGTGAAGTACCAGTTATGGAAATATAAAAAATAATTCCATATAAACACAATGTAAAAGGGTAGTATACAAATGGGATTTTTACCTAAAGGTACCAAGTTCTCCTCACACAGACATCTTTAGCTTGCTTTTGTATGGAATAAAACTTGGAAGTCTTAGAATATTTTCCTTAAGTTAACACTGGTTTTAAGATCCTGAGAATTTATCCTCAGTTGACCTTAATTTCCATGATGTTACTGCATAGAAAACTATTATTATTCTCTAACCAACTCAGCTATATGGCATGAGCAAAAGAATTCCCTAAGCTGAGCTTTCATAGGAGAGACAGCTCTGCTGCTGATAGTCCTAGAAGATCACAGGTTTTTCAAAGGATACAGCTGGCTCCAACAATCAACCTGTTACATAAAAAGAAAAAAAACAATAAAGCAGTGGAACGAGCCTGTCTGTATTTCTGCACAACCAAAACATTATTTTCTGAAGCACATATAGTTGCAAAAATCCTGGTGGGCATCACATTTGCCAGCTGGGCCGTCCCTGGTCAGCCAGGACTGCTGGTAAATGATGGAAGTGGCTCAGTGAGCTCTGCCAGCAGCTCCCTTGGTACCTCAGGAGGATCCCATCTGGCCCCAGGGACTTGTGCTTGTCCCAGTGGTGTAGCAGGTTGTTACCCAATTCCTCAGGAGGTTTGAGGGCATCACTCTGCTCTCTGTCCCCATTGTCCAGCTCAGGGGCCGGGAACCCAGAGAACAGCTGGTCTTACTGTTAAGGGATGAGGCAAATTCCTCATCCTTTGGCACTGTGTCTCCCCCTGCATTCAATAAGGGATGGAGATGCTTCTCAGCCCTCCTTTTGTTGCTGATGTATTTATAGAAACATTTTTATTGTCTTTTATAGCAGTAGCCAGATTAAGTTCTAATTTGGCTTTGGCCCCTCTAATTTTCTCCCTGCATGACCTCATGACACCCTCGTGGCCCTGCTGAGTTCCCTGCCCCTTCTCCCAAGGGCATAAACTCTGCTTTTTTTCCTGAGTTCCAGCCAAAGCTCTCTATTCAGCCAAGCCAATCTTCTTCTCTGGCAGCTTGTCTTTCAGCACATGGGGACAGTCTATCAGGTAGATTATGTCTCCCCATCAAGTAAATTACAGTTCCCAATATAAAATTTCATTCATTGCTAAATTTCATTTTGATTTATAACCATCTGCTTTTTAATAATCTTATTTTTCAAAATGCCAAATATTTGCCCTTCCTGTCTCCAAACATTTGTGTACACAACTATAGAAAAAGGGTTTAATAGATTTACCTGGACTGTTATTTACCAAATATGTCCATTTCAGTTCTTAAATAAAACTCCAGCTCCCTTCTCTCCCCATATTTCACATCCTTTCAAACAATAATAACACTGTGAGTGTCCATCAACACTTTCAATTTATGAGGTGTATCAGCTCTGCAGCACAGCAGTTTCCATGCCTGTCCCCAGATGCCCCCTATGCTGCAGCAGCTCTCCCTCTCCTGACTGTATCCTCCATTCCCTGCATTGTTGGGGACAAAGGGCAGGATGCTCAGTCCCTGTTCTGGCAGCAGAAGTGGGTCCAGCCACCCAGCCATTAACACTCAGCAGCAGGACAGGCTGCACTCCCTTCCTTTGCTATTCAAGTTCTCACACTTGTTAAAATCTCACTCTCTGGAGGCGCATCCCACTTGGTATTTCCACTGACAACAAAGCACTTTGTTAAGTTTTTGGACGGGCCTGTGGCCTGTGCCTTACCCTAAACCAGCCTGCACCACCTCCCAGCTCTAACAGCACTGCTTTTAACCTTCTGAGCAGTGCAGACACCAAGGCTGCTGCTCCGTGAGCCCCAGGGACTGCACAGCCAGTACAACACATGTTTTCTCACAAAAGCCCCCAGATAACATCTCTCTATCCTACAATAAAAACATACAACTCCTGAAGGTGTACAAAGAACAGGTTGAGCTACAGCGATTAAAATCTGCTGGTCTGAGGTTTATGTTTGGCAAACAATTTAACACAGTGGGAAATCACTTTGCCAGCATTAGGGCATCTGATTCATCTGTGGAGGGATGACCACCCCCTCTTTTGGCATGGAGCTCCTGCAAGTGCTGCAAAATGCCACATGCTGCCCATAAAGAAATATCTGCTGGAGATTCACAGGGAACAGAATAAAAATATCTGTAATTTGGGCATATGTTTGCTCTTCTTTTTCATTGGATGGAAAATAGATGTCAGCTGGCACTCATTCACAGTAACAGCACCACATCATTCAGAATTTCTTGTACAAAGCAGGATGTTCCTGGGCATTTTCAGGGCCTAATAGAAAAGTTAGGAAAGCAGAACCTGACCTCGTTCACACCTGCTCACTCTCTCATTTATCCCCAACACATTTCAAGGCATCTTTTCTAATTCACTTTGCCAAAACTCTTCATCTCAGTAGCGAGAATTTCTTCCCAATATTTGTATATCTAAGGGACTTTTAAGTTGGTTAACAGTTTCCTCTTTTTTTAATAACTGCAGGACTGACAGTTCTATAACCTCCAGGCGTGTAATTTGTAGCTGAGATATGTACATTTGGAGAGGGAGAAAAGAAAGAGTAAGTACAACACAGCTCAAAACAAAAGGTGTTAAATTGAACCTTGGGAATATTTATAATAGAAACAAATCCGACAGAAACAAACCTTTAACAACTCCCTCCTTCATTTGCTAAGACACAGCCTGATAAAGCACAGAAATGCTACTGTAGCCCCTGCAGGCTTATTTTGACTAAATCTCAGGAATGCAACATATAAACACCAGACTCCCACATTACACTGTTACAACTTGCATTAGCAGCAACTGGACAAAAGCCACATTTTCACAAAAACATCTTACAGGGATAAATCTCATGTTTTGGTTTGGGTTTTTTTCTGTGGAGGGGGTGTTGGTGTGGGTGTTGCTTTTTTTGAAAAAACAGTTTCCTTGCATAAATCACTCTTTCAAAATTCAAGAGGTGACTGATATACTAAAAACAACAGCAAATTTACTTCTTTTTAAAACTGTGCTAAGGAGCTTTCTTTATCTATTTGATGTTTACCTTAACACAGTGCATTTTTTATTCTAGAAAATCACCACCATGAATGGCAACTCTGTTTTCTTTCAAAGCCACCAATATTATAGTTTGAAGTCTTTTTTTCTTATAAGCACTTTGCATTTTCTAGAATTGCTCAATGAAGACAAAATAGTATTATCTGACTTTCATGCCAGCAAATGTGCATTTCCTACCACAACCATTTGCGTCAGGAAGTTTCTCTGAAGTGCAGTGTTGACTCAGGATCTTACTGTGCCATGTAAAAAACAACTATGGCATTTTAGTATTTCCATTGAAACCAGCATTTTAATACTTTAGTTAAACAATAACTTCTCCAGAAAAAGAAATGGCAAAAGCAACCCAAACGTCTCATCGTATTTTCTTTTGTTATCAAAACTGCCTCCACTTAAGAGAACATGAAATTAAGTTGGAGTTTCTTGCCTAATCGAAGAGCACGTTGACACTCCCGTAGTGAGGAACAGCCAGAGCCGCTCTCGGGCGAGTTCGTGCTGCCCTCTCGTGACTCGGTGTGTAATCGCCATAGCAAACAGGTCACCTCAACCCAACAACGGGGAGATTCGTATTTAATTTGATTTTAGAAGGGAATTTCATAACAGGAGGAGAGGGAAGATCGATCAGTTGCTAATGAAGGTTGGTAGAGATGTTGATGTACAGCAAAATGTATTTTCAGAAGGAAAACGGAAATAAAGCTGGTGTACAAAAAGCAATTTTGACATTTTTCACCTTGATACACAGAAACAGTGTGAATGCAAGAATCTATCAAAGGCAACTTACGTTTTTCCAGGAGATTCCTTTAACCAGAACAGATCATCACTTGTGATTCCATACTCCAGTGCACCTGCAATCTGTGATCACACAGGTAAGATCCTGAATGTACAATGCAGGATAAAAAGCTAACAGCAGTTTGGGCTGTATTGACTGAAGTTAAGTGACTTCTAGAGATCACTTCCAACCTGAATTATCCTACAGCTCTAAGCAACATCAACACACTAAATTGATGCCAATAGTTTTCTATGGAAATGTTTTTCTAAAAAGCTGTCCTTCACATAAAGACAATTTTTCATGCAACACAAGCACAAAAATCTCTCATGTGTTATTTATATTCACATTCTTTGTCCTCCAAACATTTATTGTAATCTGCAACGCAACCAGAAAGCCACTGGAGCTGTGAGAGGGAAGGGTAAGTTACCTGTGTAGGATATTTTGGTCTTCCTCCAGTAGCAATGACAATATTATCTGCAGTAACAACAGTCTACAAAAAATAAAAATTAAAAAATAAAAATCAAGCATTTGAAATACTTTTATCTGTCTACAGATTTCATCTATGTACAAAGGAGCAATAAACGAGAAAGCTGGGACTACCATCGGCTATTTATATGACACAATCAGCAATGCATTAAAAAAGGATTCAGATTAAATAAACTAATACAGTGCAGGAGTTTCTCCTTCTCATTCTCTATCAGGCTTTATTTTAATATTAACCTTGCAATTGTTCTTATACTGAGTAACACTCTGATGAATATTGGAAGCAATAGTTGTGCACAAATGACAACTTTTTAAAATAAAATTCTGCTTAGGACAAAACACACAGAGATCACTGCAAGAGAATTCTGTCTCTCAGTACCTCAAAGGCAGCATGTTTTTAGAAAATCCTAGACACCTACTCCCCAAAACATTCACTCTGAAGCAGATATTAACCTCCAAAAGGTGTTCAAAATGCATGTCCAGTCCTTGGTAAATATGCAGCAATGACCCCCATCCCTTCCTGTGGCCCAGCTGTTGGAAGCTGTGCATTCACTGTAATTGCCACCCACACACAACCTGGTATTAGAAAGTTAATCACTCTTACAAATCACCTGAAGGAGGGAAACTTCTCAGACTGACTAATGCTCAGAGATGTTGGTTCTCTTTACATTTCTGTAAGCATCAGTAGGACTGACCAAATCAAATAAAATCTTTTGTCTCAGCATTTCCATCTGCTGAGAAAAGCCGTGACAGTCAGGCCAGGGACTCAGCAGGCAACAGTCAAGTTCATAACTTCTCTACGTGGAAGACACAAACCTCCCTCACCAAAACAACACTGAACACCCAAAGCAAATTGCAAAAGGACAATCTGGCTCCCAGATGACCTGAAATGTTGGAAGTGAGAGACTGCAGAGATAGCACAGCAGCAGCTCACCTCTTTCCCTGCTTTTGTTAAACCACGGACTGTATGGGGGTCAGAAAAACTCCCTTTCATGTTGAAATATTTCACCTTCCTGTTTGGAAGAAAACAGCATCAGCAATGCACACTTAACAAAGAACAAGCATGAAATACAATCAGCTACTTTCTCCATATCTGAAGTGCTAACAAGGGTAGCAAACAGGTACAGAGCAGTCGAAGGAACAAAGCATCTCATTCCATAGGGCTGTTGGCAGCTCTGTCATAATTTGTCACTTAATTATTGTGTCACAGTTAACTCCTCTAAGTAACTAACCTTGTAACACACTTTGGGATGAGGTTATTGACCTCTCCAAATGACATTTTCCACTGGCTATAGTATTATAGTACTATCTGTAGCATTACTAACACAATGCTCATTTAACAGGACATAAAAGTGACTCAGCAGGATTCACAAGACTAGAACCTGTTAAAATTTCTATGAATATAATTTCTCTCTAAGAGGAACTGTATGCTGAAAAACTTGGAACCATTTCTGCCCTTAAAGCTGCTCTAGCACTGTGGTGTCTGTGGGTTTGCATGGCATAGAAATTTTGGGGGACAAGACTGGAAGCATCTTCAGAAACCCTGACAACCTCATACTAATGCAAAACCTCTCCAGACTAAAGAGAGGATCCCCTGATCTCTGCACTGCAAGAGAACTGTCAACCACTGTTTCACAAAAGGAAGGTGAGAGGGGAGGAAAACACTTACATTGACAAGGGCACTTACAGTTCTGAGCAGAAAGGACTTAAAAATTCAAAATACTAGCTCTAGCAAGAACTTCAAAGGCAATTCTGCAATTCTACAAGGAGAGGAGCAGCTCCTTGACTATGGGAAGAAAGATGAACTTCAAAGGCTTATTTACTTGTCTTGTAGTTGCACTCTGTGTCCCCAGTTCAAGGATTTCACATAATTCTGGACAGCTTGTGCCATCACAGACCTACCACAAAAAAAAATTGAACAAGAAGTCATCATTTTTCAAATTCAGATTATGCAACTCAAAGATGCAGGCAATTGCTAGAAATTAGGAATGTTCTACCAGTAAATACAGTTCTGTGTTATAAACAAGGACCAAGTTAAATTGCACATGCAAAATTCACTTCCCTAACTGTCCCTAAAAAACAGCAGCTGGGAAAGATTGGTGATTGTTAGGCATCTGCAGCACACAGGAGTGGAGATGGGCAATAATCCTTACCAGGTGTGATGAACAGGGGGGGAGATATTCCAGCCATAGTGCTGGGCATCTTTAAGGGCACTCCCTAAAAGGGCTGCTTGATGCATCAGCTTTTTAGGAATGCAGCCAACATTCACACAAGTTCCACCAAGTCCCCATGAGGTTCCTTGGAAGAAGAAAAAAAGAAAGAAAAAAAAAGTAAATGCATCAGGTTAGTGTAACTTAATGCATCTGGGTTCATGGTTGTTAAAAAATCCTAAAAAATACACAGTTTGTTATCTCCTACAGATCAGTTTCTAACTTTATGCTCATTTGCTTTGATAAAAACCACCTCTGTATATTTTTCTTATAAAATTCAAACCATCTCAAGGTTTTTCTCAGAGCTCAGAAGATCCAGTTAACTAAACATTTGTATTTGCAGATCTTATTTTATCCACTGTACGTGAAGAGCCTCAAAATGATGCAATTCCTAATTTTTAGAAATTGTAAATCCCATTTTGACAGAGAGAACAGTCTCACATTTAAGTCCAAAGTCTCCTGCAAATCAAACACTGCTAACAAACTTAGTGAGCAGGGGAAGCAGGAACAGCTGGGACATCCTGGAGGGAATGGGCTGTACTGCAAGCTGGGCTTAAAGACTTTCACTACAAGCAAAGCAGGCAGTGTGGCCTTGGCCACTTTGCTGTCTGGAACAACCTGCTCACACAGGCAACTGCTTCATATGTATTTCCAACTGTCACCCCAGTATTTCTTGTCCATACCTTGTGGGGAAGGTTCCACATAATCCAAAACAGCCACTTTTCTTCCAAACTGAGCAGCTTTAAACAAAAAAGCAAGATAATGTATTTAGAGGAGGGAGAAACACACAGACCACAGATGAAGAATACAGGATGTGATGGCTGGTGTTTTTTACTAACTCAAGATACCACACCAGGGGCTCAACCAGCCTGTGCAGTCAGCACATTCTCCAGAAGACACTCAATAACCCAGCCTGGGGCCTCCAGCTTCCACCGACCCTAAAAATGCAACTTGACCTCAAATGAAATGTTTAAGAACACTGGGTTGCTGAACATGTTACACTGACATAAAAAGGAGCAAGGTTCTCTACAGCAGTCAAACAATTCTCGGAGACAGTCTAAAGGGATTGTTGTTTTAACATATAAATGAAAAATGGTCTAGTTAAACCCCACAGTATCTACGGAGGTTCTCTGAGTATTATACAACAGGAAATGAAAGCTTGTTAGATTTTCCCATGACAAGTGAAGAAATACTTTTTAAAAGGTTAACAAGAAAGCCAAATAAGATCACCCCACCTCAGGGCACAAACAAATTTGCAAACTGTATGGAGCTGAGTTAATGATTAATGTGCAGGTACTGAAGTATGGTATGTTTCTTAAAAAGCTTTAGGATTATCAGTAACACTTCCCTTAGATTCATTAAACATCACTGAAAGTAAACCAAAACTTGTTATTTAAACATACAAACCTTCTTTTGCACAAGCAAGGCCTCCAGAGCCTCCACCAATGACCAGAAGATCATACTCATTCTTTCCTGTGAAGAGGACGTGAAAACAGAAGGAAAAGAAACAGGGAAGATGGGAGAGGTATGTAAGGACAGTATCAAAGACTACACTGTTTGTTACAATTCATTTTTGCTGATTTGGGTTTTCTTTACTATGGCAGGCACCTTGTTCTTTCATGAAACTATCTGGTCTGGTTTTGCGAACAAAATACAGAAAACAATTCAAACAAAGTGGGGAAATAGGTTAGATTTTTACACAGTGTCCCCAGAACCTCTTTGTGCAGAACCAGGCAGTGCACCCGGAATCCAGGACAGGTGCTGTCTCTGCGTTACAGCGGCGGGTCCTGCACAGGTTTTTCCGCGGGGTCACACCCGAGGCTCTCTGTGCCGTGTGTGTCCGGCGGTGGGCACAGGGGGCAGGGAGTCCCCGCTGTCACCACGGGCTCCGCACAGCGCCTGCGGGAGAGGCGGCGGGACGGGCCGCAGGTGAGGAGCGATGGCTCATTCTTAGCGAGGGCGCGGGACGGCTCCGCTCCGGGCGCTGCCACACCGGGGCGGGGAGGGCAGGACAGGGCAGGGCAGGGCCGGGAGCGTCGCAGCCTCCGACCCCGCGCTGGGGCCGCGTCCTGGGGCAGCCCCGACGCTCCGCACAGCGCCCCGAGCCCGCGGCTCCCTCAGCACACACGGGCCGAGGGGGGAGCCCCGGCAGAGGCACCGCGGCCACCTCAGGGCCGCTCCCAACCGCCTCGAGGGGCAGCGGCGCGGACCCCACAGCGGCCGCTCGGCTCCGGCGTCCGCAGGCGGCGCGAAGGGCTCGGGGGACCCTCCCAGTGCGTCGGAAGGCGCGGGCGGCCGGTGCGGGCAGCGCGTACCTGAGAGCGCCCGGAGCGAGCGGCACAGCCCCGGCACGGCCCGCGGGCGCGCCCGCCGCCACAGCGCTGCCATGTTGTACGGCACAGGGCTCAGGGCCCCGCCCGCCGCCCCAGCGCCGCCATGTTGTACGGCACAGGGCTCAGGGCCCCGCCCGCCGCCCCAGCGCCGCCATGTTGTACGGCACAGGGCTCAGG
>JAWWEV010000037.1:6695786-6741507 GCA_035583235.1 Hafferia zeledoni
ATGCTGTACGGCACAACGCCCCACCCGCCGCCACAGCGCCGCCATGTTGTACGGCACAGGGCTCAGGGCCCCGCCCGCCGCCACAGCGCCGCCATGTTGTACGGCACAACGCCCCGCCCGCTGTCACAGCGCCGCCATGTTGTACGGCACAGGGCACAGGGCACAGGGCACAGGGCCCCGCGCCCGCCAGGACCCGCGGGCTGGCCGCGCCGCGCCTGAGCCGAGCCGCTCGGAGCCCTCAGGGCGCTGTGGGGCGGGCGCGGACGCTGCGGGAGCGCTTTGCGTCAAAATGAGACCTTTGCAAGGAGTAAAACCCCACCATAGCTGGCTTGAGGGTGTTCCCCCAGATGCTGCTGCAGAAGGGGCTCGGGGAAGGCTCTTTGGGAAAGGCGAGGATCGCGGTGACTGCACAGAAACCTCACTGATCTGTCCGCCCTGCGCCGCCCTCTTCGCGGGGGCTGCACGGCCGCGCCTCAGGAGCGGCTCGGTCTGGCACAGACCCCGCGGATGGTGCGGGTAAAGCCTCCCCTCCCAGGGGGGTTGCGGGATGGTGGCTCGGGTGCTGTGTCTGCCACACGGGCGATGTCGCCGCAGCAGCGGCTCCCTCAGCCCCAGCGGCGCCGGGCCCTGTGGGGCGGTGACCGACCGGCACCGACAGCGCTGGCACCGCGGCTGTGTCGCGACAGCAGCGGCACGGACAGCCTGTCGCGGCTCCAGCCACGCCGCAGAGCCCCCGCAGCGCTCCTGTCGCTCCCGGTGGGAGCTGCGAGAGTTATTGATGTGTTCTGACAGCCTGAGGTAAAAGCACAGTGCTGACCCTGCCCGCTGCTGTGAATAGAGTCGTACGTGTTAAATACCATCACAACCAAATCGGAGTTCAGGACAAGAGAATCAGCAGCTTTTTCGACAAAGAAAAGGTGTTAGGAAGTCGTGGTTCAGTCTGGAGCAGGAGCCCGGCTCACAAGAGGGCAGCATCCAACCATTGTGTGCCAGAAACCACCAGTCTGGTCCACTGAGCTGAGGAGAAATGGCAGGAAATTAAAACATGCAAAAGAAAGGTTTGTAGAACTGATCTCTCTCTAGCATAGCCTGATTATTTTTGTTCACTCGGTCAGTCTTTGAAAATACTTGGAACAGGAATTACTGTCACTTTAGTAAGTGGATTCATGACTTCTTCCAGTGTTACTTCTGTTAAACAAAACTCAAATAGGAGGCAACCCCTGCTCTCTGTTACCTCCTGCAGCACTAATCAGTAAATCACTAGAAACACTCTTACCCACTGCAACAGCAGGAGAAAGACATGAGTGAAAGACATAGAGGGTACTGAGAGGCCTTTGAATTAAAGAAACCTCGAGCATATTCAGTTACTAATCCTTTGTGCTTCTCAGGTCCATGCATGCAAAGTTGTTTCAGCCTTTCATTTTAGCCACTATTCACAATTGAGTCAGGCAATGCTTAACCTGTGCTCTTCACACAGATCTAGTTCAGACACGTAGGATCAAGGGTAGAATTAAATCTCCCCAAACACAAAACAAGTTTTATGTGCAGAAATGTCCCTGCAGCACTATGGTATATTGCTGATAAGGGAAGGCCTTAAATGTAGCAAAGCAAAGCGAAATGAAATTAAACTAAATTAAAGGAGGGGGTTTGGCCTCTTTTGCTGTGCCTCAAGTGAAAGGGCAAGAGAAAACGGCCTTAAATTGCCCAAGGGAGGTGCAGATTAGAGAACAAACTTTCCCTGAAGGAGTGGTCAGGCATTGGAATAAGGTGCTCAGGGAGGAGATGGAGTCACTGTCTGGAAGTGTTCAAGAGGTGTCTGGATGTGGCACTTGGGGACATGGTTGAGGGGTGATTGTGGTGGTGCTGGGTTGTCAGTGGGACTGGATGACCTTGAAGGTCTCTTTCAACCTTGGTGGTTCTGTGAGAACTGTTGATAGAAAACATTATCTTTGAACAGCACCTACAGTGGCAATTTAGGAAAGAATTGATGATAAATTTAGAGTAAAGCACCTGATTTTAAGAGCAGAATCTTGACCAAGTTCCCACTGAAAGAGGCGTGTTGTGCCCTGGCATTACTGATTGCTTTCACCATTTTAGAGCTCAGACTGTAAACGAACCGCAGCCTACACAGCAGAGTTGAGATCGGAGCTTCCTTTAGAAGTGTGTGCTCCCAAACACACCAACACACACTCTCCTGGCTTGAGAGCGAGTGAGTCGCTTCTTCCCTTGGCATCCTTCCTCAGTCATCTGGGCACCAGAACTCTCCAGAGCTGTGGCACTGTCAGACCGTGTGACACCGCGGTGTCACCAGCCCTCTGGCTGTGCCCACAGCTGATGATAACACACAGAGCAGCCCCACAGGCTCTCCCACCAGCACTGCCACCCTCAGGAGACAGAACCAGGTCTGTGTTGGGTCATTCCACTTGTTCTTGCTCCTTCTCACAAGCCTGATCCCTGAGACAAACAGCAGCAGTGAGGGGTGGGCTGTGCTCCTGCTGGATCTCAGGAGGATCTGCAGCCCCTGATGTTTGGTGCTGTCAGTGCTGAGCTGGTGTGTCTGTGCTTCACTTCAAAGATCTTTATCAGGGACCAGAGACAGGTTCTGGTTATCAGGTGTGGTTTCTAATGCATCTTTGGCTCAGCTCCCATGGCTTTCTACTCCTATTTTAATTCTTTTGTGGTTAGCACTATGTTGATTAGCTAATTAGTGGTACAATTTTTTTACATATATATTATATATCTTAATTTCTTTTAAGAAAACAAACATTAAATCCTTTAGAGGTAAATACATTCTGCTATCAGGGATCATTTAGATGAAGCCTGGTGTTCCTGCAGTGAAGGCATATACTTTTAGAACCTGAGATTAAGAAAACGTCTTACAAGATAGCTATCAGATTTAACATATATCCCCAGAATTACATCAGTTTTAGCTGGTCATATTTAAAGTCATAAATTAAATTATACATTAGATGTGGTTTGGTTTATTTCCAGGAGGAGATGCTTTTCAATGTACTTTAAACAGTGTGGTATTAAAAGGGTAAACACCCCGTTTCAGAAATGGATATAAATCCATTCAACAAAAATGATTCTTTGTAAGTCATTGGTTTTGTTAACAGGCAAACTTTCTCCTTTTGAATGTATTGTAAAGACAGCTTGGAATTTTGTGTGTTTTTCCCTTCCTATGAAATACTTTTCATTACATTTACCCATGGCTTACTTCAATTCTTCCTCATGAAGACTACCAAGACCGAACACTTTTTTTAACCAAACTTTTTAGAAATTTTGACTTTCCAAGCACATCTTCTTGTTTTTCCTGTTTTTCTGGCTTGCTTTGTGTCTTAAGTTCCCAGATCAGCAGCTTGGCAGGGTGGGAGGAAGAGAGGGGTGCCAGGTTAGTACCATCTTCGGAACTCATCACATTGTTTCCTTTTTAGTGGGTGTGGTGGGAACTGATTCTGTCAGAGGCTGCATTTTGTGGCATGACCTAATTAATAATTGACAGCAGTGTCAATAAACTGTGCTGGATCAGGAGTTGAACTCAGCTGTCTCTGTGGGAGGTAGGATGTGGTTTTTACCATCTCTTCTGGTGCCTTCTCTGTTTTATTTCTGTTTCCACCCTGTTTTCCTCTGCTGGTGTGTGGTGTGGTGTCCTTGGCAAGGAGGAGGGAGGAGGAGGGAAAGAAGGAGCATGTGGGAGAAAGGCCTGGCAAAAGGTGAATGCAAAAGTGGAAATAGTGACATAGAGAACCATCCCCAGAGCTACAAAAAGCTTTGTGTAGAAAGAATTTTCCAATATCACATTTTGTTGGGTGTTGCTTTGCACTGGCATGAAGGAATCTGAGGCTGTTTGCTTACAACCCAATTCTCCTGTATTTTTCTGTGGTTTTGGTATTTGCTTTTAAGTGCTTTGACAAATCAGTCTGTAGGAGAGTTTAAAGTCAAACTGTTAAGGGAAGAAAATGACTAATTTTGGTTTATGTGATTGAGGTGGAGATTGGATTTCCATGTGTAGTCTACAAAGTGTACCATATTTTGTTAAGATGGGAAAAATGAACTAATTATTCAATTTTTTTTATATAAGGTCTATAAATATATCTAAAACAACTACATTGAGTGAGGTAAGAGAAGTATAGGCATCAGAGAATTGTTCTAAACAAGGTCACAATTTAAATTCTATTAAAAATGTAGTTTTAAAAGCTTATATTAGAATGGTTGGTTTTCTAAGTGCCCACAAGGGCATCTTGTTACAAAGAATACATCCTTCAGCTAACAGTGTTTCCTCTGCTGTAATTATTTGTGCATGGGCTCAGAAAACAACAGAAATAGGTGAATATTTCAGCTTTGTTGCTATTTCTCCCCTTGTTTGCTTTAGTTTTCTTCATTATTTCATAAGTTTGTCTGAGAGTATGACTCGTGCAAAATTTAATCTATGCCATTTTATTCCTCCTTCCTTAACATAGATCTGTCCATAGTTTGTCCTGAACAAGTAATTGATTGCAAGTGAGGGAAAAAATCAGCAGAAACAGATGAAGGTCCAGGTAACACCAGTTCTTGATTTCATTCACATGTTTCAACATATATTACCAAAAAAATGAGGGGAGAAAAGACAGAAAGGAGTAGACTGAACTGCTTCAAAGTTTTTGTGAGGAGTTTTAAAGTCTTTGAAAGCTGAAAGTTTTTTTCAATCTACTTGTTAACCTTGTAATGTGCACAGTAAACACAAAATAGTCTAACTGCTTCTATTATCTGCTCAAATTTAGAGCACAACTTTGCTGGCCATCTTCTGTTGTAGCTGTTTCCTATTTTAGGTACAGCCAGGCAGTTTCCTGATTCTGACATGAGTGGTGCTTCCTTTCTCAAAATTCCTGTTTTGTGTGTTTCTCAGCGAAAGAAACTAATTTGGCTGTGGAAAACAGCAAATGCACATAAAAGAAAATCCCTCCTGCTATTCTGAAAATGCAAACTCAAAAGAATTTTCTTCCACTCAGTGTTCCACATGATCTGTGGCTTTATGATAATGTGCTCGCTCTCCTGTCTCCCTTTGTTTAGGCTTTTAAAAACCAGTCTTTGGCCAGGATTATTAGAAGCAGGGAATGCTATTTGTTGTTGTGCCAGGCATGGATTTACTGGGAAAGGCTTTAGCTCCGTGCTCTGCACAGCAAGTGGGAACAGCAGTGCCACGTTGCATCATGTGAGTGCAGCTGGAGCTCTGCAAGTCTGCTCAGGTTTGTGCAGCCAGACTACCCAGTTACCCTGACCTGCTGCCATTCATGGGATGTGGCCCCCAGGCTGATGGATCCTGGCTCTGCACCTTCCCATGGATGTGCATCCGGTATCCTGATGTTCTGCAATGCCAAAGCTGTCTTTGAGATCTTGGCCCAACATAAATATTGAATTACACCAATATATTTGTAGCTCTCCAGTTCTCTAACCTGGATCTATTAATATATGGGTAAATCTTTACTGTCTAGCCAAGGAAAAGTCATGTGAATAGTATATAAACTTATGCACTCTGGAGTTCGTAGCACTGTTAGTAAGTTGGTAAAAACTTGCAAAAATATCCATATGTAAATAGACCCTGTATTGGGTAAATTTAAAAAAGGGCATAAACCAATGTCTAACATCCTACCAAAGAAACTTGGAGAAAAAAAAATCCCATAATAATATATTACAAGATTTCAAGTTTCTATTAAATGGAAGGAATTTATGTACATTATCACACAGTGTGTGTGGGTTCACCAGCTGAACTATTTTTTTGTCTAATTTGCAGTTATTGCCATTCACCATTTTTACTTATGTAATGAGCTCTGCAGACATCAGCAAGGGTTACGTGCAGGCATTGCTTTTATCATACCAGTAAACAGCTGTGGGCAGGCAGAGGCAAGTTTGCTCCTCCCATGCTTCTGGCCTGAAGAATATAATTCAGCTCAAAGTCAGAAGTCTTTTAAAAGTGTCGTCATGGGACGTTGCTCAGTCTGGGAAGTCTTGGCAGTAATTTACACTCCTGTGCAGGGCTGGGCTGACACCACCCACCAGCCCCAGCCAGCTGTGGCCACTGCAGGGACGGCTCCAAAGAGGAGCTGCACACTTACACAAGGTCAGTGCTTAGACAAAATTTTACTGGTTTTTACTCTTCTCTCCACAGCCCAGCAGTGAAAAAAATTCTGTTAATTTGAATTGTGGGTGGTATCAGGGATCTTGCAGACACAACCAGCTTTTGGCTGGACAGGAAATTACAGTCAGTGGAGCTGGAGTGCTGTATTGCTTATTTCATTCTTTGCTCTACTTGTCTGGATTGTAAGAAAACACTTATTGAGCTAAAGCTCTGTTATAGATGGAAGGGATACATCAAAGTTATTCTGTATTGACTTTGGTTACTGTGCTATATTGCAGGATCTTGGCTATGTTTTGTTTAGATTTACTAAAACCACTTCTATCTTCACCTACCTTTTCCCCTCCTTTATTCAATTCATTCACTTACATTTTTTTTGTTTTCTCCTGCCATCCTCCCAGTTAGTCCCTAATTCTTTCGAGGACTGCCCCTGTCACGTGACAAAGCCTGTTCTCAAATCTTCAGCTCCTGTTTCTGCCACATGGGGTAAAAGCCCATTCTTCGAGTCTTCAAAAAGTTTCTAGGCTAGGGCTTCAAAACCTTGCTGACTAGGTCTGAGTTTGCAGTGAGAATACAGGAGAGAAATACCACCATGCTGTGTTTGGTCTTTTCTTTTTCTTATTAGTTTCTTTGATGGTGCAGTTTAATTACAGCTGGATTATGTTTTTCCACCTCAAAGGAAACAAAATAGACAAGCTGAGAACAAGATTTACCAGAATAAGCCTCTTCTTTTACCTTAGAGCTGTTTGTAGCAGACTATTTTCCCAACTCTAAGCTACAGAAATTCAAACGTACTATTTATATTGTATTGATTGCACCTCTTCCAGTAGCTGCCATTAAGCAATTGCTTTACATCTCTCCCTGCCTCCAGCAGCAATGTATTTAACCCAGGTCTAGGTCTTGTTCCTACAAATTCTGCTCTGGCTGTAGCATGCCACGCCTGAGCTGGAAAAAGAACAAAATCCCCTGGGCCAAATTCATTCCTGGAGTTGCTTGATTGAACTCGGAGCATTTACAGCGAGCAGATTTGGCTCATACCTGACTTTGTCAGCATTCACTGTGCTGTAACTAAGGAACAAGAGCACTGTCGTTAGGGGATAGATGAACAGCTTTCTCTACGGTTATTAGAGCACCGAGCACCTTTAAGGAGTGCAGAAATCTGTGAAAGGAGGAGTTGGGGAAAAGGACACCGCTCCTTTTAGAGTCTGTGGCACAGAACTGATAAGCTATTCCTGTGATGTGATCGAATGTGACTGAACACTGCAGGCTCTTGGACTCTTATTCTGTAAAACCCACAGGAGAGCAGCACAGCAAAAGATCGGAGGGAGCAGCTTCTGCTGTACTGAGGAAGGTACATATTTATATTTCCTTATTTCTCAGGCTTGACATGATTTTTTATCTTAGATAATGTCACAAACTGGTGCATATGAAAGAAGTGGCGTTTTCCACATTCTGAGTGGCACTCATTGTCAGGAAGCCAGTCCGTGGGCAGCAACAGCTTTCACAGGGGGAGGGAAGGACATATTTGTGTGTAATGCATTTGTACTGTATTGTAAACCTTGACAGCTGAAAGGAGTGAGATGAGATAACCCCAGCTCAATTGAAAATGTAATTTATGGCCATAAGTATGCAGGAATTTGGTACTCATTTGTATTCAAGAAAAAGCTGAATGCAAGTCAAGCTTCAGTTCAGTCACATTTGACTGAATAGCTGCTTTTATAAATGTCTTGCTGCAAATGTATTTTGTGGGGGGGTTTATTCTCAAGAGGGAGTTCTGCTACTGGAAAATGCCTGTGAAGAGGAGACTAAAACCTAGTACTTTTGCTTGCTAGTCCTGTTGCTGCTTATAGAGTATCATTCTGATGCCCCTAATGGGTATTTTTTACCTTCTGTCCTTTAAAAACAAACTCGTATTTACCAATAATGTCAACCACATGTCATACAATGAGGTCCATACCAACCTTTACTTTGCCTGTGCACTGAAGATTACTTTTTTCTGCTTACTCAGCCATGGACTTCTCTAACAAAGCCCTCAGGCTACAACCATGTGTCTCTGCACAGCATTGCAGTATTTAAATGCAAAATAAAAAATTTCCTGATTTACAGCTTTAGTTTGCATCAGTGGAAAAAAAAGAGTTTGACCACATTAACATCAAAACCAATTTACTTGTCACTCAAGTTTAGCAGTATTTCTTAGCAGCCTGTGTCTGGTATGAGGTTTATCTCTGCCAGTCTCACACTGGTTTTTAGCATTCCCTCAGGATCAGTGGAATTAGAACTGACTGGGAATTTTCTGAAAAAACATAACTTTGGCAGCAGTCCTTGAAACAAGATCTTAATGTGTGAGGCCATCCTAAAGCTCTGTCAGGAGAGATTTCTCAGAAAGCAATTTCTAGCCAAAGTAAGAGACCCTCTGTGCCCCTTCCAGCTGCTTTTCTGGGGAGGGCTTTCACTCAGGATTTAAGGCCAAAGTCTCAGGTTGCCTCTTCCCACCTGGTGCTTTGGTTACCTGCTGTGCTGTGGTGGGTCCCACCTTGTCTGGCCTGTTAGAGCTGTTCATTTCCATGGAAATAAGTCATCATTTCAGCAGAGATTTCCTTCCTAATCTTTAGATCCCTCGGTGGGTGTCCTCACTACCAGGTTTCAGTTGTGCACTCCCCCCTCCCCGGCCTGAGGAGCAGCTTGTGGACAGCAGGAAGCTGTTCTGGGAGAGAGACAGATTTACACTAGATTAGCTGGTAGCCTTGGAAGCAGGGCAGGAGCCTGCACTGGGGATTTGGGACACTGAGGATTCAGCCCTGTGATATAAAGAGTCTGTGAAACAAGTCTGTCAGGTGATGTTCATGAGGACAACTGGCCATTTTGGTCTGTCCTCTTCCAGCCCTTTCCACCTACCCACATCTGGGCCAAAATCATTCAACAAACAGGAGCTTGTTTTACACCCTGGGGAACAGGAAAATCTCAGCTTAGAAAACTTTTTACAGCCCAGCTCCTGATGTGCTGCCAGGACAGAGCACTTTCTGCTCTTGTCAGCCCCCCGTCTCCCAGGTGGGATCTGTACAGCCCTGCTGAGCTACACTGACCACTGGCCTCAAACTCTGGGACAAATGTACAAACACATCTGGAGCACTACAGTGGGAATAAGGACCAAGAGAAACAAACACTTCCGAGGGGTATCTGAAAGGATCCTATTCCTGAAAGGCTGTCTTTGCTCAAGGCCCAGTAAAGTGCATTTCTTACCCTTGAAGAATTCTCTCCCCAGACTCTGGCAGTGTGTTCACTGGGCCAGTCTGGATCAGATCCCTACAGATTCCTGTGGACCTGCCTGTTGCATGGAGATGAGGCTTCTGAGTGTGGCCAGTTCATTCTACACCCTGCTCTTCTCTGGGGGGCACATAACCATTATATTAACTTTGCTTTGGGTGACAGCACCAAATTCCATCTAGAGAATGGCTGCTGTGAAGGGAGTTTGGAGGGGGGAGCAATTATCCTAACTGAAATCTGTGTGGGGAGAATGGATTTACACACCCTTGTGAAGCTGAGTTGATGGGGCTCCCAAGTAGGCAGTAGGGCACTTTTCTGTTCTTTTCCTTTAATTCAATAAGAAAAAAACCTGTATTTGTTTCCCTTTAACCTGAAAGGAGGGAAAAAGACAAGAAAAAAGTCCAGGGTGGGTGGGGGCAAGAAATAATAATCAGAGTTTTGTATTTATAAAATAAAGAATTTTTGTAGTTATGGTAGTGTAGCTAAATTGTAGTAATTTTAAAAAGAATTATTTCAGGCAAGAAATAGTTAGTGAAAAATTATATAAAGTATGCTCAGATTGTTTTCGTGATGTCAGTGGAAAATCTGAATGTCAAACTCCCAGACTAAGTTTCCACTGAAATACAAGAGATTCTCATTTGGCAATATGCTGATTATTCCTCACAGTGTTGCACTCACTTGAAAATACATAAACAGTTACAAAAGAATAGGAGGTAAAAAGATATTTCTTTGACCTTTAAAAGTACTAAATTATGAAACTGTTGAATTATGTTGCCTACAGCAACAGGATACAATATGTTTGGCAGAAGTTAGTTCAGACTTTCTGACCAAAATACTCTGCCTTTCTTGCTGTGGGAAAAGATCAAGAAAAGCAAAATGCCACAAAACAGAGATTGCCTTATTCGAGACAGCAGAGGACTGAGTCAGAACTCCAGTCCCAGTCACGGCACAGTCTCCTCTGGCCTAGGGCAGGACATTGTTACAGTACGTGTAGAAATGTGCCGACTCCTCTGCATTGTTTTCACAGAGCTCCAGAAACATTATTAGTGTGCAAATCCTCTGCACACTGAAGTGCATGAGAGACTTAAAGGCATAATTTCAGCAGAAGCTTTTAAAAAGTCTGAACTTAAACCTTTCTAACCCTTTTTTAAAAACAGGGGGTACACCTACCTCCACCACACACATATGGCTATGGAGAGTTAATCTATTGATTTGTATTGTCTGTGTAAAGAAAAAACCAAAATTGTTTGCATTATAACATTCTTCTGCAGCAGATTTAGCAGCAGTGTCTCTGCAGTGAGTTACACCCCGCTGTCCCCAGGCACTCTGCTATTGTAGAGCATTTCTATTACCCACAGTATCATCAGACCAACAGAGAGAATCTGTTATGAAAAAAGGTAAAATGATATAAATTTACCAAGTGCTCCCCATTCACCAGGTTATGTGAGCTAATAAAGTCAAAATTAGATTCTAAACCCTTTAGCATCAGAGTGCTAAAGTACTGTCTGGATGCTTGCAGACTCCTAATAAACTCCTGAACAACCCACCAGTGCTTGGCAGTTAGATTAAATGCATGAAAAATTATAGCATGGCTGGATGTAACATCATCTTTCCTCAAAGGCCTGAATTGTCAGCAGGCTGAAAGCACTAAAGGAAAGTGTTTGAAGCACTGCTTATCTCCGCTTTTTCCTAGTTGTTCATAAACTCAGGAATAATAATGTCACACAGGTGTTGACTGTCGTGTTATCCCCAAAATTTTGGTCTTTAGTTAATGCAGATAAAATCCCTTTGCCTTTCCTCAGGTATTATCTGTATACTCATAGCAGGGACTTTCCTGAAAATCATTAGTACAGCTCTACAGCTTTAACACACTCTTGTGGCAACACAGAGTAGGTCAGACAGCTCATCCAAGATTAGGTCAGGACAACATTGTCAAAATGAGACTCACACCTCAGTCCCCTGACTCAGGATCACAGAGTTTACTCTCATTCCAGCCCTGGAGAACAGAGTCTAATGTACATCCTGTGTTTGTAGGAAAGGGGGTTTTTGTGATAATGTTTAGGACTTAATTTTCAGTACAAAGCAAAGCAATGTCAGTTTATCCAAGCTAAAATTGTAAAGAGAGGCTCTGTAATGAGGCTTAGAAGGATTCACTTTCATTAGAAAAATGTCCTATCCAACCACTTAAACCTCCCAAGTATTTTAATATCTGACATCTCTTATTTTTGCATATGCAGGAAACAACATCTTGTTAATTACTTATAATCCTACTCCATCACATGGGCATTTTTATGACTTTATTAAAACTGGAGATCATAGTAAGGGGATACCAACCCCTCTGACTTACCAACTGTTGGCATAATAACAGATCCCTAAGTCTGAGCCAGTCTCTTGAGGTTTCTTTTATGGCAGCTGGAATGACTTGGGTATTTTATTTACGAAGGCAGGTAAGTTGGGGCAGCATATTCCCACATTTTGTGTCTGCTTCTCTCTCTGAAAGTGTCTTTTTAAATCTCTGTAAGCTGAAACAGAGGAACTCCCCTTCAAATGCTGATTGTTTGATTGTGGTTTGCAGCAGGGGAAAACTGCTGAACTGCATTATCAAGTTACCATTTGGTCTTATGAAACCTGCCAAAATGAGTAAAGATTAGATGCATAAGAAAATAACTCAGTGCTTAGAAAGACTCCTGAGTAGTTTGACAGGTTTGGGCATGAAATTTTAATATGTTTTCTTTTAAACTCTGTCTTCTCCAAACCAGATGTAGTGATACATGTTATTCATTCTTTCCATAATGTTGTCCCTCCAGTTTTCTGTTTATTCTCTTGCTGAATTTTTGATTTGCCTACTGTTTTCCACTTCAAATTTTAGCTTTCAAAGAGAGGGCTCCCTTTATTATGGTGTTTCTAAAGCACAGAAGAGGTTGCAGTGCTAACCTGTGTATTTGGAACCTCAGTACAAGCATTAAATAATAAGAGTGGTGCCTTGTGATTAGTGGTTATGGGAAAGTTGACTATGTGCGAGTTCAGTTTTATTGCATACTTAATGAATCTCCTGGATCCACATTAAAGCTAAAATTACAGCTGCATTTTCTAAAGCTGTCATAACATGACTGTCTCCTAGGTAGTGCTGGTTTTAAATTGGTTGAATTACACACTTAATTTTCATATCAAATATTTTCCAGCTAAGAATGTGAAAGCAATTACCTATTTTGGTACAGATCTTTTTTCCCTCTGGGTGCATGACCATCACCAATGCATCTTGCTGCTGGCAGGCAGCCTTTACAGTCTATTGCTATCACTAAATTTCTTTTCACACCTAAGGAAACAGAAATTAAGATAGAAAAACTTTACAAAAAAAAAAAAGAAAAGAAAACCAAGATATGTCTGTTTTGCTTCTTTTAGATTGTACCTTCTCTAGAAAGTGTTTTCAAGATAATTACCTCCTAAAGGAGCTTTCCTAAGAGCAACTCCTCCTGCTGGTTTATGAAGGTGCTGGGGTGTGAGCCACCTGGTTCACCCTGCTGTCATCATCCATTTTTGCTGTCTGACAGACCTTTGAAGGGCAGCCCCAAACATGCTGGCAGAATCTCACAGAGCCAAAGCAACAGCCTGTGGCAAGGTCTGCTCAGGGGGTGCCAAAGTATCCATTGGAGCCAGAGGATTATGCCTGGCATTAGTCTGAGGTAATTGTGAGTGCCAGCAGTCAGTTCTAGGGGGACTGACTGTGTTGGATGGCACCAAGTGAGTGAGGGCACACAGGGCTCAGTGTCCCTTGTCCAGAGGGGGAAGGTTCAATACCTGCTGGCATCAGGCAGTGCTTTATGGGCTCCATCCATTCACTGCAATTCAGAACAATTATCTCCCACCTATGACAGTAATCCAGCTCCATCAACAATGACCATACAATCAATGCAGCCATGAAAGTCAAATAGACAAGCCAAGTGAAGCTAGAGAGATATTTTATGTTAAATTAATGATATTTTCTAACCCAAGTTCTCAGTGGACAGATTCAAACATGTTCACGTAGAAGAACTAGAAAGAGCTGAAGGCCCATTTGGGAGGTGCAGGACAGTGAGGCCTGACCAGTAGAACTATTACTGCATAGAAGGAAAGAAGAAAAACTGATATCCAGGCCTTCGTGATCCTGATGAGGTAAAGAAGCAGGTTCATATTAGCCAGGAAACAAAATTCAGAAAGCCCAAGAAGCAAGATTTTCATGTGCTAATGACACTGGGCAAGCCCTGAAAGAAAATCTCTCAGGTCAGACTTTGCAAGGAAAGCATTAAAGGTAACTATTAACACTGGTGACTAATTAAAAGCAAAAGAAATGACTTTAAACTGCTCCAAACAAATCACACTTGCTCTGCAACTAAGATGAGTGGATGGGTGAACAAAATCAGCTGTACTGTGTCTTGAGCCTGTCTCCATGGAAACCCAGTCATCTTCTGAAGCCAAAATCTGTTCTGCATGATGATTCAATAAATCAGGATAGATCTTCCCCATGTGTATGTGCCAAGTGCCACTACAGAATGGAGGTCTGACCATCCATAAAATGCAGGATTTTTCTGGGACAATTTTGGGGGAAACAAAAAAGAGAAGCAAGAACAGGTAGGAGGAGATTTGGGGGAATATTTCACAGAATCATATAGCCCCCTTTGCCTCTGCTCTTGGGCAACTTAGGCAAACTTTTTGATGGTGATGGAGCTCCTGTTGGAGCAACAGTTTTGCTGAACTCCATGGAGGTGGGACATTAATACCAAGTGCAAGGGGAAGCTGTTCACCATTTTAGCACGTTGGAAGAGAGAGAGATTTAATAGAGAGAAAGAGGCTAGAAAGAATTGTCATGTTCTTAAAAAAATAAGTTTAAAAACCAGTGCAACTACATCCACCTTGCTGAGGTTAAGGAATTGGTTCTGAATCCTTTAGACCTGTGTTCAAATGCCTCATTAGACTTAAAGAACAAATGAACGAGGCATTCCTTCATCCCAGGACTGATTGAAGCAGTTGCAACCTGGGCTTTCCTCCCAGGGTACAACTCCCAGGCCCTGCTTTGCAGGAAACAGGGCTGGGAAAGTGAAGGTGTTATAAACTATGTCATGAGAAATGAGGTGTGTTTTGAGTTGTGCAAGAGAAGCTTCATGTGCAGAGTCCTCAGGCAAAACACAACCCTTAGCTTGGCACCATCTCAAAGGCTAAAACAATTGCTTAATTTTAAGAACCTTTTCTTTATCAGATCTTTTGTGCTGTGACTCCTGCATGGAAGTAAATGAACCTTCCTATCTCTTGTCTGAAATCCATGAGAGTAAATGGCTTTTAGGGGATTTATGTCTGAACTGTACAGGCTGACATGCATCCCATCTGCTGAATGGTACATTCAGATGCCCTAAACTCACAGAGATACACACGATCCACACTGCACACAAGCACCTGCAGCTCTGACACTGAATTTCAGGGGAGAATAGGCACAATGCCATCACAGGATTTGAACTGGCCCATCAGAGAAGCACAACGTGGCTCTCTGTTACATCTCTTCAATGTAATGAGCCTGAAAATTACTCTGATTCAGGGATTCAGCTTTATGTTTTTAAAACCAGTGAAAAAGCCTCCCCACTTTATAAAAGAAAATGTGTATTTTTTTTCTCAGAAGTGTCAGATGGATGGCTCATGTCAAAGATTTTATAAGAGGGAAAAAGGCTTCTATTTTCTGTAAACCAGTTCACCTGGGCACCTCTGCTGTAGGCTCTGAAAGGAAGGGGGCAGGGCCATCCCTACTGAGACCTGCAGGAAGGGCAGGTGCTGGCAGAGGTCTGTCTGCAACGCAGTGACTGCTTTGGAACAGAGCATCACCTGGCAGTGCCCAGTGCCTGGGACACTGTGCTCAAAATTGCTTGTTTTCTTACCAAGGCCAGCTTAGAAGTTTCCCAGTGCTTAAGAATTAGCAGAGTGGGATCATATGCAGGGCTTTAATTGAAGATTTTAAATACTTTGAAGTATAGTTAGACCAGATTTGCTGCTGGGAAGCTCCTCTGCAGTGGCATGCTTGGAGCCAGGGCTGAGCAGCTGTGTGGGGGAAGGGACCAGAGCATTAAATAAAGCTACTTGTTGACTGCCTGTAAAATTGGCTTCTAAAGGGAGTGCCACAGAGCACCATCCATTACCAAGTGACCCAGAGTCTTTTTCTACTATTCTAGTCAAAATCATAATTAAACGCTGTGAGTTCCTGTTGGGTACCGTTTGTTGTGGGTTATTCAGTTTAATATTTACAAAAAGGACAGTCCTCTCCCGTGCCACCTTAACCCTGGGCTGTTTTTCTCTTTCATTCCAGATGCTCGAGATCTCTTCAGTCCCTTTGTTCATTGTCCTCATCCTGCTTTTCATTCTGCTGCTCCTTGTGGTGCTCATCAAGAAAAACGGCACTGCTGCCCTTATCTGGAATGAAATAATCCGGGAGAAAGTAACTAATTTCATCATGAATCAGAGCAAAGAGCAGAGGATTTTGAATTTCGTGCTGCAGAACGCAGTGCGAGGAGACCCCCGGAGTGTGATGGACACCATAGACAGATACTGCTCCCAGAAAGAGTGGGCCATGAATGTGGGCAATGAGAAAGGTAATTGCACAGGGATGAGCATCTGAAAGATCCCTCAAGACTAGCACAGGGCAGGACATCTAATGGTATTCACACGGTAACTTCCATCTGCTGCTGCTGCAAAAAACCCCAACCCAGCCAGCCCTGTGGTCAGCAGAGCAGTTCTGTGCCTGCTTGGGGGGTGTGTTTGACCAGGGCTGGCTCATCCAGAAAGTCACAGGAGCAAATCTGGGGTTCTGTGTTGTGTGCAGTGAAGTGTGTAAGGTGAGGGTGACAATGTATGGGAAAAATCTAGGGTTGTGTTACACCTCAGTTCCTATACAGGCTGCCCTTAAGGCATAATTCATTATGTTAGGTACTTTCAGATCCTTAACAAGATAGTAAATTGAGAAAAAAAAAAGTATGTTAAACTATATGGATTTTGTGTATGCAGCATAAATTAGAAGTTTCTGCTGAAAGAGAAATCCTACACATCATACAGTATCAGACACTGATGGTATTTAGCAAGTAAATCAACTCGTTCTTGCCTCCTAAAGAATAGCAAGGAAACAAGTTGTTTTTTTCTTAGCTGCAAGAAAGTGGCAATCTTTTCAAAAAACTATAATGGCAAAATGTTAACATGTTCCCTTATGAATTAGAAACAAAAGTACCTCTTCCTGGGAAATTGCAGGGAGAAATTTGCTTAGTCTGGGATTGTCCAAACAAATCACAACTCTGAGCATTGGAATAAAAATGCTTCTCTGTCATGGAAACATTTTTTTGAAAGTAGCTCCTCAGCATACAGGGCAGCAGGACAGTAGGTGATGGCTGAGTAGGAATTCTTAAAGCTCTAAACTTGGAACATTTGTGATTATATTCTTAATAAATTCACTCTAGTTTTCTTCTGGTAAGATGGCCTCTCCTCAGGTAAGAGCCATTAAAATTAATGCATCTTTAGTTTCTAAGATTTCTAGAGTGACCACTTGGCCTCAAGATGCAAGCACCATTATCAGCATCATCATAATGTTCATAAACAAATACCATCCAGAAAAAAATCACTTAATGAAGGGTATACATACAGTGAAAAATCCCTTCAAATACTTTTTCAGTTTAGTTATGTAGTCTTTAGCTATACAAGTCAGAGGAAACAGTTTTCTCACAAATAAATACTTCTCTTCAGAAGGACTGAATATAGTACACTGTTATTTCTTTTTGGGAACATTTCGTTGTCACAATTGGCTAACGTTTTCCATCCCACAAAATCATGTAGTGAGTCCAAATATTTTGCAATTTTGTAAGTAGATTTTTCTTTTTTTTCTTTAAAGACAAGTATTTAGGATAAGAAACTTTGTACTAGACTACAGCACGTAACATTTGCAACAAACATGAGCACTTAAATTCAGGAGTTATATATGGCCAGTTTCTCCAATAAGTTCTTGGAAAAACCCCCACTGCATTTCCCCCTTCTAACACTATAAATTAGTTAATTCAGGGAATTACATAAGTTACATTCAGGGAATGTAAGTTAGATCAGGGAATTCCTTAGAAAGAAATGTTTATTGTTGTTATTGTAAACTAAGGGTTTTTTAGTTGAAAAAGTTTTGAACACTTTAAATGTCCACGATCAACTTGCTCACAAATGAGCCAATTAGCAAAGGATACAGTACATAATTTGACATCAACCCTTAATTTTTTAATGCCTTGAGCGAATGATTACATAGATATTTTAAGTTTCTTGTTACTAACTTGTTCTTCTGTATGCGAACCAGTTTGATTTTGTCAAAAGCTGACCTATTTCCATTTTAATCAGGTTTAATTTTAGACAAGACAGTGGAAGAGGTGAGTCCCTCAGTCGCCCTGGAGCTGGGCGCCTACTGTGGCTACTCCGCGGTGCGGATTGGGCGGCTGCTGAAGGCGGGGGCTCGTCTGCTCACCGTCGAGTTCAACCCACAGTTTGCTGCCATAGCTAAACAGATGATTGAGTTTGCTGGAGTACAAGATAAGGTAAGTACCGTTTTGTCTGTAACCACTATAGCAAAACTGGGTAGATTTTGTATTCTTTTTTTCTTGCACCCACAGGTGCTTCTTAATTTAACCAGCTCCATGCCAAGGTACAGTCCCTGAGTTCTCACAGCAGCACAGCTGAGGATTTCACAGTGTTGCCTCCCAGACTAGAGAACAGGTTTTCTCTGTATAAATTAAAATATTCAAATTGGTGTCAAGACTGACTACAAAATACTGAACCATAATCTGATTTGTTACAAAAGCTCACAAAAACCAGTTGCACTATGTGCAATTGACTTCAAATGAGAGGTATTTACCCAAATGTAGTTGGTCACAATAGATATCTAAATTTTGTGCACAGAGGTGTCTTGACTCTCTGCACAGTTGGTTGGGATGCAGGCATTCCCAGCCTATAATCTATCTCAGCCCAAGGCAGGAATCTACAGCAGGTTGGGGATTTGTGCCTGAGAAGGGCCTGTCTGCTTGGCTACACAACTCACTTCAATGGTGCTGGTAACACAGACCTTCTAATGCATTTCTTAACTTCTTGAAGAGAACCTGAAGTACTACTGACATCTAAAACTGCATTTTCCCCACCTGATTTAATCTTTGGATCAGCTATGAGTCATAAACCAGACATTTCCTTACCATTTTCTTCCTCCTCTCACAGTATATGGTGCTTGCCTAACAAGTCCACATGCAGCAGCTGCTTTCAGTTTAGCTGTCCTTCTGCCAATAAACCTGAGGGGAGGATGTAACAGCCTCTGTCCTGCCTCCTTCCTCTCCTGGCCACAGCAATTTTACATACTGTAGCCTCCAGCTTTATTCTAATCCAGTCTGTTCTCTGCATTTTTATTTCCCTTGGATTACAAGAGTCAACTGACATTTCTGTAACTAGAAAAGGTAATTAAAAGTACTGTTTCCAACAGGAGATTCTCACATTTCCAGTAAAGATACATATTATCCAACAGAAACAACAGGTCACTTTTTCTGCTGTTATTTAAAAAAAAAATGACAAAACTCCAAAACACCCAAATCCATATTTTGGAACATAACTGAGTTGGTTTGTCAAAAAGAAAAAAGTGTGCCTGATCTAACTCTATTGAAATAATTCAACTGACACAATATTGAGCTGTAAACAGGATCACCGATGCCTGGCCACAGGTTAAAATGAGCTAGAAGCATGTGCTTTTTATTAATGGTTCACAGTTCATCAGAGGATTTGTATTTCAGGTTAAACTCCTAGAAGGTCCTTCAGAGGAAATCATCCCCCAGCTGAAAAAAAAATATGAAGTAGATACTTTGGATTTTGTCTTCCTGGACCACTGGAAAGACAGATACACACCAGACACCATCCTGCTTCAGGTCAGTTTGCACAATTCCAGTCTTAAAGTAGTAAATGCCTTGCTGTCTGTCAGGCACCTATTCTTTATGAGGGACCTCATCCTCTGTAAAATGAACACTGGCAACCAAAATAGCAACCTTACAAGGAAAGAGGATTGGAAGGACAGGACCCCAAACTTTTGTTAAGGACAAGTGCCGACACTACATAGGTCAGGACTTGAACCATTCTGTCTGCTGAACAATACAGGAGTGCCTGCATGGTCACTAAGCAGAACTCTTGACCCACAACCCATCCTGACCCAGGACCTGCATATCCCAACTCCACATCTCCAATTCACTCAGTACCCTTTTTTTTGCCTGGGTCTGTGGTGCCAGCAGAGCCTCTTGATGAAATAATATTTTGGTAGCACTGCTGGATATCACTTTTCTGTGAGTCTTTACACTCTACCTAATTAATTGGCTGCAAAGCAGCCTTCAGAGGAGTGCAGACTGCCCCAGGCAGGCACTTCCTAGGGAAATGCTGGCTAACTCCATGTCCAGCCCCAAAGGTGAAAAATTTATGCTCATTTCTTCCCAAGCTGCCTCAACCATTACTGCAAGCATTACAAAACAAGTTGGCTGGAACAGGAGGAGGCAGTTATAGGTCAGGTAACTACTAGAGGACTTCTGGATAGGAAGGTATTTTCAGGTGTTAAATAACTGAGATTCACAACATCTGTATCTATCAACACAACACATACAGATACTCTCCTACCTTTGGAGCTGCAGGCTCGTAAAATTTTCTACAACTGCTTGTTCGTATGAAAGTGTCATTTTTCAATTATTTTCTTCACAAATAGAGCCACTTTTTTGAGCCTGCCAAGTACTTCCTGACCCCTGCTTGAGGACTGCAACAGTCTTTTCTGATCAGCCTCCCCTGTTTTTTAGTTTTAGCCCATCTCCTGCAAAGCTGTTTGAAAAGGAAATTTGTTTGGGGTTATGAACAGCCAGTATTGAATTTACACAGCAGTAGCTGAAGAAAATGTTCCCTCCCTGCAGTTATTTTGTACTCAGAGAATGCTTTCTTTTAAAGTGCCTGTGTAGGGACTGAGCTTTTTCCACTGGGAAGAGCCAGTGCATCCTTATCAGAGCTTAGCTTTCAAAACACAGCCAAAATAAACAGGTACTTTAGTTCCATGGTAGTGGTCAGTCTGATGCAACTGTGATACAAAGTTGCAAAAAAACCCCAAAAAACACCATGAAAAGACAAAGAAAAGATCCTCACATTTTCTCAGATGTTACAAACCTTCAACATGCACTTCTGGCAGGTATTGCAATGTGAATAGTGACTGTATGAATATAAAATACTCAGATGAAATATGTATATTGGAAGTGGTCCAGACATGCACTTCTAGAAAAGCCAGACACGAAATGCATTTGAAATCCTGATGACCAGTGGAAAATACAGCATGTTGTCTTTTGTGGGCTTCTGTAAGCTGTGCCGTACAGACAGACTGGAGGGTATTTGACATGTCTCTAAAATTGTTTCTGCTGTGCTGCCTGGTGTTCAGTCACCCCGGGCAAGAGCAGGAGGGGCTGAACAGCCTCTGCAGGACACCCATCACAGAACTGCTCTCACACACTGGGACCCACCAAAAACACCCCGTTTGGGCTACAACTACTGCCTGTAACCACAGGGTAACAACCAGCCTGATTAGCAGCAGACTTTGTTTTAAAACAGCTGGTAAGCTCAGATAAGCAACTTCTCCTAGTCAAAAATACCAGTAAAAATGAGGTTTGGAGGTTTACTGGGGATAAACATTGCACTTGAAGTGAATGTTTCAAGTTAATTATGCCTTCTGGAAATTTGTCAGAGTGATCTTCATTGTGGGCAAACACTGCTTCATGCCCAGATCCTGAACAAAATAACTGGAAGTTGTTTAAGATGAAAGGAAAACAAGCACAGAAAATCACTTTTATTCACTTAGTGGTTTTGGATTCTGAGAGTGGCCAAAGCACACTGGTACATGCTGGTTCCTCAGGTGACCTGAAGAACTACTGCAACAGTTTAATGCCACATTAAAAAAGTTTTTAAACATTGTCAATGACAGCCAAAACAAAGCCACTTTACGGATCATGTAGACACAGCTGGAATCCAGCTGAGGAGCAAACTGCACACCTGCATTGCACTTGACCTGCTGTTTCAGAACCAGCATCTCTAATATTCTACTGGCCATGTTCAAAGAAAAAGTCAGTATATGACCACAAAGGATCCGAGAGCTACTCAGCTTCTCCTGTGTCTCTCCTCCCTTCCAGACCCTCCTACAATGGGTTTTTGGGTGCAGGCACTCGAGTGTGGCATGGTTACACCAAAGTACATTACATTCAAGCCAATGTCTGCTTAACAGCCACTGTGAAGCAATTTCTCTTCTTTCTAGGAATGCAACTTGCTGAGGAAGGGCTCGGTTCTTCTGGCTGACAATGTCATTTTCCCAGGAGCTCCAGAATTCCTTAACTATGTCCGCAAAAGCCCCCATTTCCAATGCACTAACTACCCATCTCATCTGGAATACATGGAAGTGGAAGATGCTATGGAAAAGGCTGTGTTCTTGGGATAAAGAGAGCCATTAATACTCAACCTTTGTTTCAAATGATGTAAATGCAACTGCACAAGTTAACTTGTCCATGCTTTAATTTTTAGTGGGTTTTTTACTTTTATTTTTATTTTGAAATCTGTAATTAATGCAAGTGCTAGTGGAGATCTTTTTAGACTAGGTGGAAACCAAGATGGGGAGTAAGCAGGTAACTGCTCACAGATCTGTGCCATTGTTCCAGCAAAGCCAGGGGATGCCCATTGCTGTGCCTTGACCAACACATCTAACAACAGAGTCTGCTGTTCTGAGCTCCACCTGAACACCCACAGTTTGGGCTTAGGATGAGTTGGAGAAATACTCTGTAACTTCTGAAGACTTGTGTCCCCAATCTGAACTCATTAATGGTTACCAGGAGTGGAAAAAACATTCATGTTGCAAGAGAAGACAATTTCAGGTGCCCTAATTTTGCTAAATTACTAGCATGCCACCTTAATGCAGTGAAGGCTCCTGTTGTGATATCAGATACTTTTTTGCATACTTACTGCAAAAGTTAATCACCTCTACGTGAGAGAAAAGAGCATACACTGTAAGATGAAAGGCCCATGCAGTGATGAGAAAAACAAAACAGAATTTTGAAAAATACAAACAAAATGATTAATCTGCCCATGCAGAGGTAGGGAAAACTGAAGTAGTAAACAGATTAAAATAAACACAGTAACAGATAAAAAAAGGAGCAGACTCCTTCCAAAACCATACAAAAGCAATATTTGACCTTGAGACAATGCTGTTTTTCCACTCATTATATTGTACATACATAGGACATGCTTTTTAGGGGTGGGATGAGCTGCTTACTCTGAAGTGCTGTGTATGTTTAAGATACTGTATAAAAATAAAGACGAGAGAGAACCGATTTCACCAGGTGGGTCCTGCACACCCGGGTTCACCTCAGTGCTGTTAACTATGTGAATAGTGTGGGTTGTCACTGAGAAGATACAAAGCCAAGCCTGAAGTCTCGGACACTTCAACAATGCAAAAATCCAGTGGCAGCTCCTACCATGTCCTGCTGTGATTATATAATAAAGCAATGGGTGTTATTTATAAATAAAAAACCAAAAAACAATAGAGCAGGGACATGACTTCATGCCATAGTTTCTCATGAATTTTGTTCTACACTGAGGAATTCCAGCCTCAAAACAGCCACAGAAAGATCCAACAGCTGAAAATCAGAGTGACAATCAGGGATTGTTGTCTTTCCTGGAATGAATTCTTTCAGGCCTGTTATGAGTTTCTTCCTTTCACAGCCCAGCTCACTGCAGTGGTACCTACCCTGGCCTGTGTGCTGCAGAAAATCCACCTCAGGGACACCAGTAAGGACAGGAGCAGAGATCACCCCACAGAATAAAGGAAAACCAGAACAGGTGACAGTGTCAGTTTAGGAAAGGACCAAGCACTGGTGACCGTGGTCACCACAGTGACCCAGCCAGCTTGAAATGTGTGCATTTCACAGGGGTATGAGAAGGAAGCATTATCAGAGTTTCTCTAACAATTTAAACTCTGTCATATTGACAAAGACACAAGATGTACTGTACTGGACTCAATTATGCAAGAGCAGCCCCTGGTTACTCTGTTTGCTGTTCTGTGTAGAAGACACTGAGTTCCAACATTTCCATCTCACGCTGTGAGTAAGTCAGGGATTGATTCCATAAGATTGCTTTGCATCACGTCCTCTTGGTATTCAGCTCAACTCAAAGTCATTGGGCCAAGGTCCTTCAGGTGGTTACAAGCAATTTTTGCAAAATTTGTAGCAGAAAATAATTTTCAGGCCCATATCCTGGCCCACACAGGTTTCTAGAGCACACTGGAAAATCTGGATATGTACAGTTGATCAGAAAATTTTTCTGGACACCCAAGGTCACAGACCCCAAAGAATCCTCTTGATTCTGGACTGTAACACCTTTGCACTCACCAGACACTCCTGTCAGCACAGGGCACATCCCAAGGACTGATGAACAAACCAGGTTCTGACATGCTGATGGATGTGTAAGAGGAAGCAGGTAGACTGTTGTGCACTCTCCAACAGAGGACCAGAAAAATACATTCCTGCTGCTAATTAATGGCCAAAACTACTGTTCAAGGAGATTAGGGAAGGTGGGAACCTGTAGAATTAGCATGGATATTTCAAAAGATGCATCATGAATGATGTGTGTGTAATATATGTGGCAAATGTAACAGCCATCTTTTAGTATGAAAAGGTATTTTAATTCATTAGAAAGTGTCTCCCACACAGCAAATTGTACAAACAAGCACCGTGTATGTACTATCAGATTATTTAGACAATTCCGTATGTAAGAAAAATTTTTCCACTTCACTACACTTTTGAAATGGTCTTAATGATTGGTGGCAAGGGATGAAAAGAAAAAAGCCTGACTCAGTTTGCATGACTGACAATTAGAAAAAAGGTTTTTGGTCAGTTGAGCAAATACGATCTGGAGTCACTGACACATAAATGGGAAATCTCCCAGGGATAAGAAGGACTTTCAAAATACAGCCATGCTTTGAATTCTGGGAAAGGCAGACAATGGATCTTCTAATGCAAATATATCCTAAAAAACTATTGAGTGTTACTGCAACATCAGCTTATTACAGTTGGAAGACACAACCTCTTCTTGCCCAAACCACATACGGAACTGTGTGTCTGGAGCAAGTGTTTCAGGAGTGCCCACTGAGAGGGGAAAGCTCCCAAAGGAAAGAACTGCCCTAAACCAACACATAGGTTTCAGCAAATTCTCACAGCTCACGTCACAAATGGTTGATCCCACCAAATGCTGGTAATTTTGCGTCTATTTTCCAAGTGACAGCTACTCTCTGGGTTGCCTTGGTTATTCAGGCAACATGTGGAAGTGAGGTCTGGTTTCTGCCAGAGCCTCTGTTACCTCAAAGGGACACAACAGTCATGATATTGAACTGATTCTTTAAATCACTGTATAGAAAGGAGGCAGATTTATGAGGAAGTCAAACCCAGCACTAATCCCTTTCACATCACAGCACCCATGCAGGCAATCCTCACATCAGAACTTACTCATCTGAGCAAGAGCAGGCACCACACGTTTGTACAGGAGCTTGTGCCTCCTCCCACTGGCATGAGGAGGTGAAAAGCAGCCCACTGGAGAATTCTGAGCCATGAGTCAAACACCAAATGCAGTGGAGAGAACATACAGAAACCTCTACAAGAGCAACAAGAAAGACCATGAGACTCCAACTCTTCCACCCAAGGTGACACCACCAGGGCACTGGTGTGTCCTTATATGGCTGCACAGCCAATTAGGCATCATTTACAAGGTATGTCATGAATAACCACTGTGACTGCTCTGCACCTACACACACTGATCAAAGCATAGGAGTTTTAGTCTTTGTCTCTACAGCCACATTACACAGCAACTTCCCATTTTAAAAAATCCCCTGTCAGCTCATACCAGAACAAGATTCTGCCATTGCTGTGCTTCAGTTGCTCAGACACCTTCACAGTAAGACGCTGGGGAAGAAACCCTTGAGGATGGAACATTCCCTCCAGACACTGCTTAAACCTGAAACAGATTGAGGGCTGTGATATTTCTTGCCCATTGTTACCAGGTTAATCTTTCACCTACAGGACTGACTGCTTCTGTTTGCCCCACCTGCGAGAAGCTGGAAATGAAATCATTTTGACAGCTATAAAAGGTCAGTTGTAAAAACAACATGTTTGTTTTAGCTCAGTACCTTACCTACAGCATCTGCTACTCATTGCCACATTAGTGCATCCACAGAGGAAAAACCAGATTCCTCACTGCAGTGAACGATGATGACACCGAGGAACAGGATGCCAAGCCCAGGATCCCACATCTCACCACAGCACTTGGGAAAAACTACATCCTCCAGCTGCAAGCACAGATCCAAGATGAGCTTACAAAACTCCTGGGGATGCATTTAAGACATGTGAAATGAGGAGGGAGGGCAAGCTGGAGATGACCCTCCAAGTGCTGTTTGCAAACATTCCCAAGTAAATGGAACCTCAGAGTGCTGTGAATGGTACAATCAGTAATGCACTTATGGCAAACTCTGTTACAGGCAACGATTCATCAACCTTTCACTCACAGAAAACCCAACCTCCACTCCCTCTGTAAGACCTTGCAGAACATTATGTCAAGATTTACTGGGTTTTGTCATGTTTCACGAAAGCATGGTGGGAAGTACAGTGTGTTTGGGTTCATCAGTCTCCCTCCTGACCTCTCCAGCACAGATGGGACACTCCTTGAGAGAATTAAGGTCTGCTGGTGACTGGCTGTTACTTCAAATACACAGGTGATGCTTCAGTATCAGAATTTTCTTCCATCTAACAGTAACAAATGAGAATTATTTAGTGCATCCCCAAAAGAACAATTGCTCATGTCAGCCAAACCTCATAGAGTGCTACAGTTTGGTGTTCTCACACATTTGTATTTAAGAATACTTGCCCACATTTCAGAAATGCAAAATCTTTGTAAAGTTACATGGATTTTATGACTAAGTTGGGAAAGGTTAATAACTTCCCAAATGAAAAAGCTATCAGCAAGTTAGGTCTGTGCTCACAAACGTGCTGGCCTTTGAGCAGTGATGCAGATGTCTTTCCCACAGATATATGCTTGTATATTAAAAAAAGAAAAAAACTCCATGATCTACAGTCTAGGGTTGTGCTACAACTCCAGCATATGGCAATAAGTCAAAAATTTCCAGCTTTACTCATTTAGAGGGTATTTCAATTGCCCTCATTACCAATGACCTTTTACTAACAGAGCACTGACCTGAGCTAGGGTTGAATAATCCCCTGCCACAAAAACTGCTGCAGCAAAGCCAAAGAATATTTGACATACCTGACATAACAAAAAGATAACCAATGGCACATGTATTCTTTCCAGGCATGGTTTATTGAAAACACACCAAATTGTTATCCTACATACCTGGTTTCTAACAAGCATTCTACTTGTCTGCATTATGGAAAGATCCTATAATAATAATACATTCTGTCACGGTAACATTTGTTCTATGAAAAGCATAATCCACCTTGTTTTTTCCTCTTCATACTTGTAAAATCAAACCATTCTAAGTGTTTCAGTTTATAGTACAGTGTAAATACAATGCAAAATCCCACCAGTCTAAACTACAGAGAGAATGTTGAGCAGTATTACAGAAAACACATTGTTGATTTTTTTTTAAATTCTCCTACCATGAAAATTTTAAGGCACATGATAGTTACAAACACATTAGCTACTAATTACCAGTAAGCTTCTTAGTCTAGTTATTTTGTTTTTCTGAACAATAAGAACCAGATTGGCAGGCCTTGTAGTATCTGCACTATCTTCCTCCTCACCTTGGACTTCAGATCATCCTACCCTGATGTCAAACTTAAGACAGAAAACAAAGGTTCATAATCCCTTCCCCTTAAATGCACTAAATTAGTCATGGTACCAGTAATCCTCTGTCAAAGATAAGGAAACACCAGATTTTAGGGGCATCAAAACAAATTTTGCAGGCAACTCTGCCTATATAAACACCCTCAGAAACTGTGAGAGCACAACCCCACCCCAGCAGCACAGACACACTGGCTGCAGATATTGGCACACGGGAGGTTTCACTGAGTGGGCGGTCACACAGCAGGAGGGGCTCTGACCACTCTGATGTGCCCACTTGGCCTCTGAAGCTTGGCTGACTCGAGGGTCTGCCGTGTGCGCCTCTCACAGGCAGCTGAGCCTGTGCTCAACTTTAAGGCAGGTGACAGAAGGCAACTCACCACCTTCAGTCTCGTGGAACTGCTCTCAGAGTGAAAACTGCATTTCCCAGCACAAGCCTTTCACGCTAGAAAGCACTACTGAAACTGCTCCTCAGAGCTGGCACGAACTCATGAATGTGCTGCCACAGACATGCCACTCCTGCTTTCGTTTTGTGTCATTGACAGCCAGTCATTTCCCAGTCTCCAGGTCTGCCCCTTCTGGGACATCTTGGCAAGAGAGACAGGAATTCCTTTCCTAAAACAGGCACATTCACAACGGGCAGGTCTGAAAGCGCCAGAGCAGAACTGGGATAGGCAGGTGGTGTGCCCAGCAGACTCTGAAGTTCGGCACCTGTGGCTGCCCAAGCTGTGCTCCGGGGAGCACTTCAAGCTGACAACACGTTCTGAGTTGCGCTTATGGCTAAGATGCTACTTAATTCTGAAACGGAAACAAACTGTCCTAAAGCCCCGGCTTTCCGCTCTCCTCCTCGCACTGTGCACAGACTGAGCCCCCTGGGAAGCTGCAGCACAACTGCTCACACACTCAGCCACCAAACTGGACGCTTCCCCAGGGGAGTCAACACACTGTTTTCTTCAAACCTCCACAGCTTAACGAAGGTGCTTGTTCTGCAATAATCCCGTGCCATCAGAAGTCACCCTCTCCCTACTTTATCTCGGCCCTGACTGGGCCATCCAATTTCCTCCTCTTTAGCAGGAGCCTTGCAACACCATTTTGTCCTTCCATAACCATCCCTCCCACAAGAACTTCCACGGGTAGAAATCTCTTCTAGCCCAGCTCTTTGCAGGCAGATTCCCTCCAGTTTTCACAGTGGAGCCAACAGGAAAAGGGGAGGTCACATACCTGAGCCCTAAAAAGCACTGCCTGCCTTTTAGCAGGAGACTCTAGACCCTACTGCAGCTTTAATGACACACATTGCCGCCTTCCCTTCTTTACATACAGTCCCTGCTGCCAAAATACAACAATTACAGGTTCATCCACCCACAGCCCAGAACAGTTCCAACAGCCAGTTACACTTGTGCCAGCAAGGGGAGAGGTGAGGGCAGGTGTGGGCACACATGCCACCAGTGAGCTTCTGGCCATGGACAAAAAGGACATGAAATCACCAGACCTGGTTCAAGGTATCCTGCTTCAGACCTCAGCTGGTGGGCTGATCATACAAGGTGATAGTCTCACATGCAAGTCACTCCCCAATCCCTTCTCCTTCCTCAATATCCAAACAACAGCTTGTTGAGAAGAAAAAACCCCACAGTAATGCTGAGGATGGGTTATTGCTACATACTTGGGAATTAGTTGTCATTGTAAGGCAAGGGAAGGGGAGGGGTTAGACGTGTGATTCCCAGGGGAAGCCTCGGCCCATCCACTCAGCATCCGACTCCATGACACACCATCCTTCACTCTTCTGCAGCAATAAACCATGTTGTCAGCTCACAGCTCTGCTGGCTGCCATGGAACTTACCCCCAGGAAAACAAAGAACAGTTTGCTACAATGACCTGGGCAGCCAGTGCCACCTGACCTGACAGGGTTATTATCACAGAGTGCAATGTAAATACAAAAAAGACTTTTGGGGGGAGCTGGATGGGGTCTGAGTTTGCTTCTCAAATACTCCTTAGTGTTTTTAGCCCACTAATGACAGAGATCAAAGTAGCCTCCAATACAGACTTTGAGTGTCCCTGTAGTGTCCCACTAAGAGTCATGGGATATCTGGGATAGGTCATGACCATAATTGGCTCCAGTCACTTCACTTCCCCCTTCCTGTGGTTTTCTCTGTTAACCTCTTGCTGGCTTTGAAATATCTGTACAATAACTAAACCACAAAGTCTTAGCAGAGACTCCTTTCAACAGTCAAGTCTTTATTTTAAGTGAACTTTTGCTCAGACTCCTTTGGTAAATATATGGTTTGAAGTAGATCAGGGACAGACTGACAGCACGGCCCTTCTCTTACACTGTTCTAATCAGCTACAAAGCAGGTTCCATTGCTAATTACTGAACGTTTTTAAAAAAATCCTTTCATATACAAAAAGAATACACCAAGTACATAACCAAAAGTGATATAAAACTCTTCTGTGTAGCTTGGTTAAAAGGGTCTCCGCGTATTGGCAGAACAAGTATGAAAAGAGCACCATAGATATAATATACAGTCAGACGATGTATCTGGTTTCATTGCCACACTTTATGTCTACACAGAGAGGCGCTGCCCCGACACAGAGAGTCACAGGTGCCTCTCCTTGCTGCCCTTGATCCGCTGAGCATCTTTGGCCCAATGTCAGGACTCTCATGCAGATGAAAATACAAATCTTTGCTATCTTGATTTGCTCCAAGCAACTTCACCTTCCCCAGGATCCAGAAGTGACCACTGCAACGTAGTGGGAGATGAGGGTCAAAAAGGAAGGGTGTGAAGGAGCACACGTATCCTCCAAATCACTGACAGCTTCTGGCATCAGTCTTTTTCCCTGAATCAACAAATGCTTCCCTCTCCTGCAAACTACTTTACATGGTTCTGTTAACCTATCCTCTGCACAACAATATATATATATAGATATATAGACTTCTTTATTTATTTATATATATGTATTCATGTCAAATTTTTAATATACTCAAGAAGATACAAAGCTCTTGGTACTTGCTTTTTTTTTTTTAAAGTTTTTAAATCTTTTTTTACAAAAAAATGTAGATGTTTTACTATTACAGTAATAATTTTGGGGAGGTGAGGTTGTTGGGTATTTCCCCTCTATAATAACAAAAGAAACGGCAGGCACTGAAAACCGCAAATGATGTTTGCTCAACTCAAAAATGTGCTTTCCAGTCACACCGTTTTAGGAGCTTGTTTAAAAGTAAATGTGGCAATCAAAGAACAGTGGCAACCAAGTAAATTCAGCAAAAGTCCTCTCATGCTACTAGTGAGGCATTTGCTTCCTATTCTCATCCGCTGCCCTCCCTTGACCAATGCCTGGAGAGAATCAGTGATCTGAAGTTATTTAGTTCACAGCATTTCCAGATACCACAGATGCAGAATATGTTTTCTTGAGGTAAACATTCCCCTACACAAAGCAGGCCTTGGCATCCTGGAGAGCTGCTGCACACGGGGGATTTTCAGGCCAAATGAAATATGCAATCTCAAAACAAAATCAAAGCAACACAGAAATCATGATGATGATTTTTAAAATGCCAAACCAGTTCCCTTTGTGGCATTTTTCATCAGGATCTGCAGCTCAAAGCAAACATGGATCCAACACTGAAAAACTTACCATCAAGTGTAAGTGACAGACCCATCTAAAATTTATAGTGTTTTCAAAACAAGACACCCTACAAAAAAGCTATTTCCTTCCAATGTTGTAACAGCTATGGCAAAAGTGGTTGTTAATCTTCATCAACGCAACAGTGGCACATTTAACACGTAAAAGCTCCTTATTGCAATCTTTGAGAACATGAAAATAAAAAGCCAGCCAACTCCATTTCTCAGCACAGATTTCTGAACCAGGGACACCGAAACCTTCCATAAACTGCTTTTCAATATGTGGAAATAAAAACAGAGACATTACAGAATTCAAAAGGCAGAAGTATTGTACACCAGACTATACTGATAATATAGCACTGTGATTGATATAGCTTACTCTAAAAGCAGATTATACAGCTTGCATCAATTTTGCCATCCACTCTCCAGTTCATTTGACTGGCATTTAATAGTTTTTGTTCTGCAATTTTCTTCCTTCACTGAAATCCAATAAACCCACTCAACATTCCTGCACTTTCTGTGGAAACAATAAAGAAAACCTAAACATTTTTCAAAAAGCCTTCAAAAGTCACAGTTCAAAAGAAATCTCCTGAAACAAAAAAAACCCCAACCCCAAAACAACGAGCCCCAAACCAGAAAAGTGCTATATCATCCTCATGGCTACAGCTACGACATCATCTCGGACATCCTCAGTTCCTCTCTCACTGTGACGCTGCGTTGCCTTCGCTGCCATGTGACCTTCACTCCCGTCCTTGGCCCCATCCGCACGTGGAGTCACCTCAGGATGCAGCCACAGCTACATGGACGCTGGGGTTCCCTTTGCTTGCTCGCTTTCTTCTGGCAGGAGTGGGAGGGAGGGAGGGGGAGGAGGTGGCTGTTCCTGGTGGGAATGTAACTGAGTTAAGAAGCAGACTGTCTGGCTGTAAGGCATGGTGCTCTGGGTTGGCAAGGGCAGGCAGGGGCTGCTCCCACCCCTCCTGGACCCGCAGCCTGGTTGGTGATGCAGCGCCCTCCGAATCCAAATCCGAATGGCAGTGGTGACTGATGAGATCCTCTGTGTCAATTCAATGTTTGTTTCTCCCCCTCAATTAAAAAAAATGTGGTTGGACTTTAGCCCTGCAAAATAAAGTAAAAATTGATTAATACCCATCAATAACATGGCCTTGGTGATCTCCATCACCTCATGGTAGGACAGTGACTGGAGATGCCAACCTATCCCCAATACATGGTTTCCTTGAAGGGTATGTCTGGGAGAAGATGAGCACAGGCTGTGTTTTTCAAAGTCCCCCACCTGTAAAGGCTTCACTGCTCAGAGAGGAGTGCAGGAGTGAAGCAGGCACCACACACAGACATTTCTCAGCCCTCTGCCTGAGCCAACACAGCCCATCACGCAGCACAGCCACGGGAAGCCAACACTGCAGGGTCTGCCCTGGCGATGGAAAAGCACCTCACCCTGATGCCAAAGCCTGCTCTGGGCAGGTGCTTCCAACCCAGGAACAGAAACAATCTGCTGCAAACACTTAGCATTTATACTAGACTGAAAAAAAGGAGTGGGAAAAAAATATCCAACACCACCACCCAAAAACATACAGGAGTTTTCTCTCCCACTAATGCACGGGATTTCCATGCAGAATTACAGACTGATGATGACTCATTAACTGGAATTTGGGCCCTTAAAGATCAGTTGTCCAACTCTGAAAGTTGCTCAGTGCCTTCATGACAGTCACTAGAATTTTCCTTTAGTCAGAGCCAGGGGCACAACACCTGCTGTTCCAAACATAGCATCCTCTGATGGAGTGCCAGAAGGTGTCACCGGGGTAACTCTGGCAAGACAGCAGGAGACACATTAACAGTGGCAGGAGCAAGGAAGGGCCAGTGACATTACTGAGGAACTTGGCACGTGGCAAAGGCAGACAACTAGAAAGCGACAAAAAGGCACCTTTCTTTAGTGACAGAATAAAAAAAAAAAGAAACTGAGAAGTGGGAGTTGGGGGTCACTGTTTATTGTGTAACCAAAATTATCTCTCCTTGCAAAGTAACTTCTGTACAGTCAGCAGCTTTCCTGCAGATGGGCAGGGCTGTGTAATGCATGGGAACCTCAGGGGACATCCAGAAATAGTCAAGGATATGCTTTTCCTTAAGTCTCAGCCTAATCCTTATAATGAGCATAGAGGGGGGAAAAAAAAATGGTTGGAAGCAGGAACACACTATTCAAATTCATTCCCATGGCCTAACAGCAGAAATAATTCACATTTCAGCTGACAACTGATCATTCACAATATTAATTTTCTGCCTGCCTATTTGACAGGTTATTTTTTAATCAAAGAGTGGTGTTTGATTGCATTTCATTAAAGATACACTGAATAATATAAACACCACTTTTTTTCCAAACCCATTTTCATTTATCTGAAGGGACCCAGTTAGCAGTTAGACTAGAAGAGATTCCACAGTGATACAGATCATGCACGAGAGAAGTTAATCACTAGCCCCAATTACCATTAAAAGGACCTACCATGCATGCAAATTAGACCCAGGAGTCAACAGGCTGGGGTTTAATGTCACGGGCATCCACCAGATTCACCGAAGCCCTGTTACTCCTGTTAATGTTTTTCCTATTTGTGTCATTCTGCAGCACAGGGTGAGGAGTTAAAGCAAAACAGAGTGGATTAATCAAACAAAACCACCAAACAAGTCAGCTTAAAGTAGCACAAGGGAAAATTAGTGGTAGAGAAAGAAACAAGATCAGCAAAGGCACAATACTGACAAAAGCATCTGCAACAGCCGAAAGGCTGCACTTCCCTGCAGTTGTTGCTCAGGATTCCCCTGAGCCTCAGAGCAGTGGGTATCACACACCCCCACATTTGTGTCTCACAGCACAGGGAGAAGGATGAGCAGCAGCTGCTCAGCTCTGCCCACGTGAGGGCAGGGCCATGTACACCTTTGGTGGGCACAACAGCCTGAATTCAGGTTACCCTCCAGTCCTCAGGACCAAGAGAGCACAGACTGTGGGTTACACTCTGTTGAGGTGAAATGGTTTTTCTTTTTCTTATAAACACAAAGCAGCTGCTCAGTGAACTCTGAGTTTTGCTTCACTTCAGACATACACTGAGTTAGGGCTGCTTGGACCACTTTAATGAATTCTGAGTGCTAATTTTCCTGCCTTGGCCTATTTTCTTCAGAAAGGTATTTTCTGCCAAGCTCTTACTGATCAACATTCTGTATCACTCACTGCATCTCTTCCTGCTGTATCCTTGCAAAACATCTCAGAACTGTGATGAGGGAACTAGAAAGTTTATTTCACTGACACTGGCTCAAGCAGGGCCATCTCCTGCCAACTGGAGCAGGGGAGCACACTGCACAACTCGGTAATCCAACTTAAAAATATGTCCAGCCACACTGAAGCCATTCTCCAGGGGGTTCATTCCTTCATGGAAAGGCAGCAGCAGGAAATGCCTGAGCAGGCAAGTTAATGCAGACAGGCTGGTGCAGCAGGACATCTTCCTAATTCATGAGCTACAGAAATATTTTTCTCCAAATCACATTTTTATTTCCCTTGTTCAGTGATGGGGGTTTTCCTTTCAACTGACTGAAGTCTGATTCTTTCCACTCAACACGAATCACCTGGATTTGCTGGTATTATCAACAATGTGCTGAAGGTTATTAAGGACAGCCCTCTGCAGACTAACAATAGTGTTTCCTACCACTGACTCTTGTTTCAATGAATCCTCCTCTTCCTTCTTGGAATTACTTCCCCAGGGGAAAACCCAGGCTTGCTTTGAGGCCAGGGAGAACCGGTGGCCAAGGCATTAACAGACTTTTTAAAAGGCCACTGAAAAGGTACAACAGTGCAACAGAAATTACAGAGCCTACTGAGCCACATTTGAACACAATCCACAATACAAAAAGCTGTATGAAGAAAGATTTTCTTTTTTTTAAATTAGAAAGTCGTCTGAATTTGTCTTTAGAAGGCACACAGATAACTGTGCATGTCTCTCCCTCCCTCTTCATCTCCTTGGTCCATGCCCACAGTCGACCACCAGGACTGTGAACGGGTGTTGCAGAAATGAGTGCTGTTCTCCACTCTGCTGGACGCAGACACACAAGATCACATGTACTTCTCATGGTGAGAACACAAAACAGTGAGAAACTCGAGACTATGGTCAGAACAGAGTCTGAGCACAGTTACTTTAGGGCCAGGGAAGGCTGCCTGGACAGGGTGACAGAACAAACACTTTCTATTTTTACAAACTCATCCAATTACAGAAATACACTGATTGCCTGCATTTGCTCCTGCACTGGAAAGCAGCATTTTGGTTTTATTTCTAGTTAGCCAAGTGCTAAATTACAAAATAATGCCTTTAAGTGGGAAAAAAAATCCTTTACAGCCCCCAGGTGAGTAACTACCAAGTGTTTCTTGCTGAGAGCACCAGAATTCCTTTCTTTTAAGGGCACTAACCAGCACCCAGCAGGAGGAGGAAACTCACTTTTAAAGGTTCTTTCTCGGAGGCATCGCCTGTGTTATCACTGGTCTTGTACTTGCGCTCCTTGTCACGGTGATCGATGGTGGAGTATCCATCTGAGGAGAACAACACCACAGTCAGGCACTGAGCACAACCACGAGCACAAACAGTGCTGATGCAACCAGGATCCTCCAGCAAAGGAGCAGGAAAACAAACCACCACAACGCCAAGGTGTGGCAGCCAATGCTTCCCATGTGCCCCAGCTCTGCAATGTCAGTCCTACCAGCCACAAACGAAACAGAGGAGCTCTCTTTTTATAGCACTGCCAGCTGCTGGCACTCATTAGCAAGCACCACTGTTTTCATCCCAGTCTGCTACACTTCTTAAGTGTGCCCAAGGAAAGCAGCAAGTTGTCATCTCATGCCCTGTGGCTAATGAGCTCCAAATACAGCCCCAATCCTGCGTTCCTTGCTTAGCAGCCTGACTAATTGGCTGTGCTCACTGCCTCAATGCTCTGCAGCATGTTCCCACTCTTCCTGAGCCTGACTGCTAGCAGGACATGACAATAATCTGGAAGAGTCCCCATCAGAGCACTGAGAAAAAGGGCCTGTTGAGTTGGAAAAAATCTGGCTGCAAATCCTGCTGTGCTTGGGCTGACTTTCATTACGAAGTAGCACCTGTTGGTGCCTTTTCTCTTGACAACTAAGGAAGAGCATGAAAGCTTGATGAACACTAGGAAGGAAAGTGTGAGAGGGTTTCATAAAGAAATGGCTCTAATTATTTCAGAATCTTTGCTTTGAATCATTGTCAGCCAATGCAAAACTTAATTTATTTTCGTGATGCATCAGATTTCTCTCATTATCAGTGACAAATAGCTCCTCATCTGCTTTGCTTTGACAGCATTGTAATCTGGAGTAAATGACACCCAAATTTATAGCTCTCTGTAGGCTTTTGTTTTCCCCTTTGTAACTGAGAGATCATTAATGTTTTCCTCTCCTGACAAACGGTGTTTTTAAAACACTACAGGGAGATTTTACATAACCTACCAAAACGCTCCTCTTGCCTGCAAAAGGTCATTATGAATAGGTGAGTGGTGTTTTTTGTGGGGTTCCTGTGGCATGAAGAGACACTGTTTGCCCACATGACAAACATGACTTGTGCCAAACACCATCACAGAGTGACCATGGCCAGGTGAGAGGGAAAGGAGCTGCAGTCTCCCCATGTGCCTCCAGAGTGCACCCAGCAAGCACCTCAGGCAGCAAATACTTATGACATCCTGGGCAGTAACAGAGTATTTAACCACACTGCCTAAAAATAACTGAAGAATTCTGGAGTTATTCATGTACCACACAAAGCATGAAAATAGTTGCTACACAACACTTAACTTACAATTACTTGTTGACAATGAAGATGCCTGACATTCTTGGCTAATCCTTTTGGAACAAAACAAATAAAACAGCAGCTGCACCCAGTGACCCAGCCAGCAATTGCAGGGGAATGTATGACCAATAATTCTCCTTCAAAGGTCAGGTAAGTCATGGCCTAATCTAAGGATTCCTCATTTATTCAGGACTAAATAGTTCACATAGGTATGTATTAAATGATGGAAACATGGTGACTCCCCCAAAGAATCAAACTCACAGCAACTGAGGGGTAGCTTTTCACAACCTCGCAAGGATGTAATGGATCACTTTGCATTTTTGTACTGCCATCATCATGGGTGATCCACAAACATTTTAAAAAGGAATTGCCAAGATACAAAGGAGCATTTTTAACCTTCCCCCAGAAAGCAACAGCCACTAAGTGAAGGATGGCAGCTGTGATACTTCCCAGGGAGCAAGGTCATTAGCAAAGACTAATCACAAGAAATTAAAAGCACAACAGATCTTTAATACTACTAAAAAATTAACCCCCCATGCTTAGCCAGGACACAGCAGCAAAAGGAAGATGAAGCTTTTGCACAGTGGCAGCAATCTAACAACAAAGAGTGGTCAAGAGCTTTGCTCTTCCTATCTAAGTCCCAACATATCTTGGTATTTATCCTCCTGCTGTGTGGTCTGCAAGCACATCAGCACGAGTGGGTTGTATGTTTCCAAAGTCCACACCCTGTGCTAAGACTCTGTCAAGATAAGATGCAGCAGAGATAGGAAGTTCATGATTTGATCTGATAAAATGAGAAATATGCTCAAGGAGATGCATCAGAGAAGTAACACCTCAGTGCCCCGAGGACCACAGCTCTGCAAAGAAATTAGAAATACTGCTCCTCCCACGTTCCACATTCGTTCTAAGAAGTGACCAGAATTAACTGTTTCTGTGGCATAAGGAAGGTTTAAACAGATGCTGCTTCAAGGTGTAACTGCATTATTCTGAGTTTGTACAATCCTATGTGGAGATAGAAGTTACACTGGCCACTAGAGGAATGTCCCATTCTTGGCTTGTTTACTCCTCTCTCAACTTTCTGCTTGTTGTCTTCTCTGTTTGCTTCACTTCCTCCCATTTCACTCTGCAGCAACATTTTTATGTTGTAAGGAATTACAGCACCAAATAAACACCTGCCAGTGTCAGTCCATCTGTGCCCTTACACACCTCAGCTTAGAAAGATCAAACCTCTGGAGGAGGAGGAGAAAGGGAAAGCTGTGCCTGAGGACAGGCATGGAGAACAAGGGTGGCTGAACTGTGTGTGTCTGCTCTGAACAATTTCAGCTCCCAGGTGCTCCTGCCTGAGTGACTGTGAGTTGAGGCCCTGACACAGTTTAGGGAAGTCACAGCCTTGGCAGAGCATGGAGATCAGAGCTGTGCTGGCTCTGCAGAGAGCTGGGGGGCACACTGAGATCCCCACTCTGCTAGGGCAGAGCCCCTTGCCCGGGGCTGGGAATGCCTGACAGAGCTGTGCAGCCCATGGGAATTCCCAGTACATGCCTTCCTCCACCTCCCAGGGCATCCTCACTCTAGCCAGGCCAGACAACAGGAATCTGACTGGTCAGGTACCAGTGGGGAATGTATTTCTCTGCCTCCCTTGCCACACTGAGAGTGAATAATTTCCTCTGTAGAGAAGGGTGACCCCCCACAGCATCAGCAAACAAGCTCAGATACCAACAGCAATTTTCTTTCTGTGATCTTGAAAAAGAGACAACATGGGTTAAGAGTAAAGGCTCAGGCATCAGGACAGCCAAACCCTGAAAGGAAAAGGTGACAGACAGATGGTGATGTTCTGGAACCTGCAGGGAGCGGGATGAACACTGGGCTGCAAGGACCTGGCTGAGGGATGGGCACCTCCAATGTGAGGGTGGCACAGAGATCCATGGAATTCTGCACTGGCCCACTCTAACATGCTGGAGACAATTCCAGTTCAGTACCAAAGTAGCACAGCAGAGAGACAACTGTGCAACTTGGAAGCAGATGAAGGAAATGAAATGGACAACACAAAGCTGGAGAGAGAGGAGAATTCTCTAACAGACAGTGAACATACAGCAGAAAGATCTTAGAGCAAGTGAAATTAGAAAGAGAGGAAGACAAGCTAAAAATCCACAGCTAAACCACAGCATAGGACTTTCTGCAAAAATAAATAAAAGGATCAACAGGAAAACTTCTGTGGTACTCTGTGATGCACTTTCTCTGCAAACAAGAGAGGTTGGTCTGTCCTGGAGGCTCTGGGGTGCAGCAGGTGGGGGATATAACCAAATTGCTACTGGGGGTACAGACTAAGAGGACTGCACAGTGATGTTCTGCTCCATCTACCTGTAAATTCACTCCAGAGTGCAAAAAGAAGAAAACTTCCAGAATAAAACAGTCCACGATGAAGTTAAAATCAGAAAATATAGTCTAGAGCAGCTCCTTAAGTTAGTATGCTCCTAAGACAAAAACCACTAAGCATTTGGAAGAACCTGAAGGAAAGAGATTTAAGTGGCTATTTCAGTAGCCTGGAATTAAGGACAGTAAACTGGGTAAATTAATTTAGTCTCTTCTCAGCTGACTTCTGAAATAGCATGAACTTTATACAGACACTCAAGGGCTGAGGTCAGCAAAACCTGACAGATTTTGTCTTCTAAAGGTGATAAAATGATTGGAGTACAGAATGGCCCCGAGAATCTGCCTGATGCTGTACATAGGTTGTTAATTTACATTCGGTTTTGTACTCAGAGCTGCACCAGTAACTCCTGAAAGCACAAGGCAACAATTAATACTGAGAGCACAAAGCCCCAGCACTGCCCATCCTGCAGCACCTGCCAGCACAGCCACCCTGCCAGGCAATCCTCTCTCAACTTATTTTCTTCCATTGTGAGAGCAAATGTTTCAGTGTTTCCTCAGGCAAAATACAAATGGACAGTTGAGTCATGGCAGGTGGCAGCTCATTTTTCTAATATAAAAGGTAATATATACCTGTTATTTTACTTTCTGAACATGCTTGGCTTTCAGCTTGGTTCTGACTTCCTGTTTTATTGAGCTACAATCACAAAGAGCAGTATAACAAACTGTTTGATCTGGGGGCATTAGTACAGGTATATTTAAATAAAAATAAATTCGATTGGAGGAAGTAAAGCAAATTATCAAGAGAGCATACAGCACCTTTATCTACCTTGGTAAAGAAAAAAACCCCTCTACAAGTGTTTCACTACAGAGCTTACAATCTCAAGGCACATCACTCTCAGTCAGTGGCTGTTCTCAGGCTGAGCCTGCTGCAGGTAAATGAAAAGTGGAGGCAGGAGTATCACACCTACTGACTTATTTTTGGTAGGACTTACAGAAACAACGGCACAACAGATTTAAACACAAGCAATACAATGAAGTAACTTTTCAACCCTTTTTTTCCTTTCTGAATCCCCAGACTTGCAGATCCACAACAGGGAATGCAGCTGCCTGAAGGGCCAAAGACTGGAATGAAAGCTGGGCTGGTGTGTCTCCAATATATGCATAAAGTAGTGGAGAAATGGGTGTTACACTCCACATGTTTATAAAAAAACAAAAGACAGGAAAAAAAGACGACAAGCAATCTTGTGAGGTAATGTTCTGTTTTTAAATGTCAGCTTTATCCATCTGAAATAATGTCTCCTAGAGAAACAGTTGAACTTTCCTGTGAGTGACAGTGTGCTCTATTGGAACAGACAGAGAGTTTGATCTATGACTGTATTTACCTGGGCCAAGTTCATCCATAGGTATCATATCACGACTCCCAGACTTCTCATTATCTATGAAACAGAAGCATTGAAACCACTTGAGTTACATTTGCTTTTCTCAAAACCTGCTATTTTTAAATTAGTCACAGAACCAGAGAGGTCCATAAAGAACTGAATGTACAGATTAATGTAAAAAAATCCCGAACTCTTCAACTGTTACCCATTCAGAAAGGGAAGTTTGACTGCAGTTCTCCAGAGAGCACATGTAATCCTCATGTTTTCTGCTTCAGCACTGTAATACACAACTCTCTCTCTCCAAGTGACAACAGAAACCACAATTCTGCTCTGGACTACCCACCACTAATAAAAAGCTTCTCTCTGGTCTCTCCAGAACAGGAAGAGAAAGTAAGGAAGGGTGCAGCTTCTCACAGCACAGAATCCAATCCCCCAGCCTGCTGAGCCAACAGAAAGCTAATCCACAAAGAAAACAAGTAGTTCTTGTCACATCAGCAAACCCAAATCATCCTCTCTCTGCATAATCTGCCAGGTTTGACCAAAGGCAGGGAAGATGCAAACAGGCAGGACAGTGTGGGCTGTCCTTTCTGCAGTAACCTGCAGTTAAACCAAATAAAGTGCAGCACCATGAAAAACCTTCTGTTACAAACCAGACCCAGGTTCAGGGACAGAGAAACCACAGTGGAATCAAAGCTGGAGCCACACCAGTGCTGGTATGGCTGTGCCTCACGAAAAAACTCAGCTTTAGCTGGACCTTGGATAAACTCTTCTCTCTTAAAAAAACCCTGCCCAGTAGAGAAAGCAGCTCTGCCAAAATAGGCACAATTCTTTAGAAAGGAAAAAAATCCAGTACTGAGAAGGGGTCAAGCCCATTCCCAGGAAGATTTAACTGACGATGTTGCACACATGTTGAGAAAACAGTATCAGCAGTGTCATTTCATAAGGGAAGGAATACTTTCCAAATCCAGGTAATAAGGACTGACCATTTTGGGACTATGAGGTAAAAATCACCACACCAATAGTGCATTTCTACCCCCTCATGCTGTGACACAGTTGTAGCAAACGCAGAAAACAAGTCAGCAAAGCATTATAGGAAAGTGATACAGAGCAGAACTGACCTTGACTTTTATCCACCAGAGGCAAAGTGCTGTCGTCATAGCCAGCCCTGCCAGCAGTACCTTTGGAACCCTTTGGAGCTGCAGAGACAGACTACAACAAACCCCACAGAAACATGAAACTGCTATTCAGGGAAATTGAACAAGAAAAATAAACAAACCAACAGGATGGAGAGAGATTATGGAATGCTGCTAAGGTCCCCTTCTGTTGCTAATATGGCACTGGAGTATCTTTCTATTTTCATACAGATTTGCTGGTGGAATCTTCTTGTTACCGAAATGGCAGCATTGCTGCTCTGTGAAAGGAGCAACACCTTTCCACAAGGGAAGATGAGGAGGCTGCATGTCAAGCACAGCCCTGTGCTGCTGTGGGAATGTTTCAAATGAGACACAACTAAGGCAAGACATGCTAATTCTTCCTCCAGTGAAGCTGAGGCATTTGGCCTGTAAAGGTGACAAACTTCCCAGGCCTGCAGAGCTGCATTTCCCAGAGCACAGAAAAGCACAGGCACAAAGTACATGCACAATGGTGTGACTGACAGAATACAATCCCCTGTGCCACCACCCAGAGGGACACAAGTCAGGCCTACAGTCCATCAGACTGCCATATTAGACTAAATCAGGACACCTTCCACTCGGGCATTTCCAATACTAATCTAAGATCCAGCACCTTTACCTGAAAGTGTGACTTGTTCCACCCATCCTTCTGAAGGGCGTTTCGTAGCTCTTTGTAGCTCCAGATCATCTGAAGAATGTGAGATGCTGCTTTTGTTTCTCTGGAGGACTGGCTGATGTGCAAGACAAAAAGCAGAGCTTAAGTATGAAGCAACATCAGAGTATTCATATGTTGACACCTAGTACTCCATAGAGCTATTATTTGAACCTGTAAGTCATGGGATATACGTGAAATCATTCAGTGACTTCTTCATACCTAGAGGTATTTGCTGACAGAAACAGAAATCGGGAAGTTGTAAACTGTGCACATTTCTGGGTTTTCACATGTATTGCTGGACAAGCACCTAGACCAGCATGACCCTTTTGTCTTGTAGCTGTCATCAACAAAAAGCCAGATTCCATCCTGCCTGGATTTATTCAGGAAAAAAACCAAACAAACAACTCAAACAAAAAAGACAGTTCTAAGCCACTTTTCAAACCTTCACCCCAATATATGTATATTCCTCATAATTCAATGAAGTTGCTGTGGGGCTTAGAATACCTTACAAAGTAATTTGGGTCAGCAAAAAAAAAAAAGTGTTTTAAAACAGAAAATAAAGTTTTATCCGTTCCTTATTAAGTACACAAGCACCCTGTATAAAACAAAACAGGCCTAGACTTTTGGTCGGCTCTCATGTTTCATAACAATACAACCCACAAAAGGTCCTTCAGTTACTCTCCCCAAAGTTTGCTGAAAGCACACCTACAACATCCAACTGGCTGCAATACATGCAATTAACCATTTTACCTGAAAGAAACAGATTTCACCACTGGCACAGAAACAAGGCCTCCCACCCCAACAGCAAAGATCGTGGGTGCACTGCAAATGCTGACTGCAGTGTGCATAAGTGGTACTGAGATGTCTCTGACAAGAAGAGAGCATGTCATAACATGACTCTGAAGGGGCTACTCGACTGATTTTCATCAAGTAACCTACTGAAGGTGCTGGCTGTTTTCACTTTGTATGTATTAACTGCTGAAATCGAAGCTCTGGAAGGTCAGGATGCTCCAATGCTCCCCAACCCAAAAGCTGCTGTTCATGGTGACATTTTCATGTTTGCAGGGACTTCTTATGCATTTTGCTTTCCACTGTCACTTACCTTGACTTGCTGATAGCTACCAGCTTCTGGATGCCCTGTGTCTGGATCAGAGACCTTGCATTTTCTGAGCTGTCAGTAATGATTTCATGGATAGTATTGAGCACTGCAACCACTGTATCCTCTTCCAGGTTCTTTGCAGATCTCTGCTGCCTGCTGGGCAAATTTCTTACGAGCTCACCCATGGCATAACTACCTAGAGAGGGGGAAGAAATACCATCAGACAGCCCTAATAATCAATTCAGCTTCCCATCCTGAATGATAACACTCAAGGGCACTTGCCATGTCAAGAAAAACTTTACAGTGCATGTGTTTTGAACCTCAAGACTGTAAATTCACAGGGTATTTACCATTCATTATTTCATGGTGATTGAGAGTTGATACCTAAGATAAAGTCTTTCATCATGAATGCTAAAAGGTATTGAGAGGGGGGAAAAAAAAAAATCAGTCTTTATTGAGAATTTTACAGCCAGCATCTATCATATTTTGCAAAGCCTGAGGCAAAAAAAGCATCCAGTAGCTGCTGCTAATGCCACGAATTCATGCTAATACACGCACGTGGCTTCCTCACCTTAGCCTTGTAATAGGCCTTTTGGGGCAAGGTGTGCAGCCAGGCATTGATTAACCTCCCCCCAGTAAAGGCAGGAGGGTTTCCCCCTGGGTGCAGTTATGCTTCTCTATGTATAGTACTGGAGAAAAAACAGGGAGGCTGGACTTCAGCACTCCGAGGTGTCTGTCTGTACCATTTGTCTGGCTACACCTCTGAACTATTAAAAAGAGAACCTGATGTATTAAGGAAGAATCCCACCTTGCTATATCCTATTATCAACTTCATGATGGCCCTAAACATGTGACCAATATTTCCTGGCCTGACAAGGAACTGCTAAACACTAATTTAAAAGATTATTAAGTCGACTGGTGTCCAGCTTCTGCAAGTACCTCCATACAGAAGAACGGGAAGGGAAGGAGGAAGCCAAAACCCCAAAGGTACAGCTTTGGAGCCCACTGCCCTGCCCCAGGTCTGCTCAATGTGTCATGGGCCAGACTCCCACTGTATCTCTGTGACCACCACGTGTGACCAGGAGCACAAGTCCCACGTCAGCCAGAGCCAAGGAAGAGACAAGAAACTTCTTAACACGCCCAATTCCTCTGCACACCTACACACAACTTCTGCAAAAGTCTGCATCTGATTTTACTCCCAAGTTAGAAATTTCCCTCAAACCACAGCTTGTTTGAGTGGGCTGGAAATGCATTCTGAGCTGGTAGCCCCAGCTCGGTGGTTACAGGGTAATCCCAGACAGCAGGGATGGAAACTGCACAGAACGAATCCACAGCACAAGTGTGAGGTCTCTCAAGGGTCCCCAAGATCCCAACATGGTTAGAGCAGTTCAGAGGATACCTATCAGGTCTTTATTGCGACGATCCATGGAGAGGTTCCTCAGGGCGATGGACACGGCCCTCACCACCTTGTCCGAGTCCGACTGGAGCAGCTCCACCAGCACCGGCAAACCCCGCTCCTTCCGCACGGTCGCACGGATGTACGTGGACCACTGAGGGAAAAGAAACAACACACAGTACTGTGAGTTCATGCACCTGCCCTCTCCTCGCCCCTGGCATTTCTTTCAGGGCTGTTAATTCATTTTTTCCCTGCAAAGACTAGTTAGGTTGTGCGTGTTGATGAATCGTGCTGTCTCAACCCATCATTCAAGTTCATCAAGCACCAAGAAAGAAAGGATGCAGAAGTTCATCCTCCAGCTCAGCAAGCTGCTGGGGAAAGAGGACACAAACAGGAGGGTCATTCACCAGCATCTGTTCTGTAACTATCTCAGTGTGAAAACACATCCCTCTGGATTAGGAAAAAAAAATAAGAGGTCATTTGGAAGAAATAGTAAAGCATCTAAAGCATCTGTTATCATCCTCCTCCTCCAATTTCATGCTTTTATTCTGTTTCATGATTAATTTTAAACTAAGCTGTGTTCAAGACAGCTGTGAAACATCATCCTGCTGACCCTCAGGTTGCTGATCAGTCTCCCTTTGCCACGTGGTTCTAGAAATGGTCAGGTGCACCTTTGAGAGAACTGCCTGATTAGTGCTGGGGATGCTCCAGAGAGGGTACCAAAGGGCACAGTGGAGTGCAGTTTCCAAACAATCTGACAATCCAACAAATGAAGTATTCAGGGCACTTAATTATCTAACACCAGGCTTTTCTGAATGGACAAAGCAAAGGCTAAGTGGTTTAAGTAATGAAATTTGCTCATGGTTAAATTGTCATGAGCTCAGTGACACTCCACTACACAAACATCATC
>JAWWEV010000037.1:6741607-6784918 GCA_035583235.1 Hafferia zeledoni
AAGTGGTTTAAGTAATGAAATTTGCTCATGGTTAAATTGTCATGAGCTCAGTGACACTCCACTACACAAACATCATCTGTCCAGAAGATGCAGAACATCTTCAGTGAGCAAATGGAAATAAATCCTTTAGCATTCCCACCTCCTTCTTTTTTAAAGGAGATGCAAATGCAAAAAGTAACAGTGCACTTATAAAGGGACATTGCTTTGTTCTTCACTTACAGAAAGGAAACAAAAGAGACTGAAGAGGGGACTGCACTCACCATCCAGTTGCCAGCACTAAGATTCTGCAAAGCTCCTGCTGCAGCTTCCAGAGTGTTGAAGTTCTGACTTTCAGTGAGGATGGAGAGGTACAGTCTGACCACATCTGGCTGGTACAGTAATTCAAAGCCTGCAGGCGGGGGAAGAGGAGAACAGAAGCAAGAGAAGCAGAGAAGACAATGTATGAATAAACATAACATACCTTTATTATTTAATCACATAAGAGAACAGCCAAGAGAAAGCTGCTACACCACAGAAAGAAGGGCTTCTGCCACGTCCAGGACATTCTTGTCCGCAGCTGTATAAAATGATGGAGACGGCAACTCCTGCAGAGAATGTTCATGTGGGCTGAAGGGCCCTTTGCTTGTCTTCAGACTGACAATTCCTTCTGAAATCTGTGCTATCTCCGTACTGCCTGGCATGCATGTAATGACAAGGTTGACAAGAGACAATTTCTGCTTTCTGCTATTCTTACTGCATCTCTACACTGGGCTGCAAATTCACCCTGAGCTCCTGTTTTCAAATCTATCTCACTGCCTTTAGTGACACAAACAGCAGGGCCAAGGAGAACAAGCTAAACCCTCGTATCAGTCACCCACTCCACACACCTGGGGACAAGAGAAGGAAGATGTCCAAGTGATTGGAACCCCCAGTTGGGAGGGGCAAGGAGAAACACTGATTCCAGTTCAGACATTCCATAAAGAAATCCATCAGCACTGAACCACACTGGGAGGCTGTGACAGACACACCTGTTAACCACATGCCCCAGAGCCACTGTCTCAGCTTTGCACTGAAGCACCACAGGAATGAGAACTATTCCCAGCTCTGCCACGGATTTCCTTTTGTGATGCTGGGTAACTGACAGCAGCATCCGTGTCCTGACTTCCTCATCCCATAGGATTAGGATTTATCTATCTACCCACATTAAAAGCAGGATCCTAGACAAGAACTTCATCACTGCAAGTTGCTGCATAATTGGAAGCAATTTTTATCCACCTCTCTGCACTAAGTATGGCATGACACTGCATCAAAGAGAGCAGAGCATACCAAGCATCCAGTTGAAGGACTGGCCACACACACGATCTCGGTGCTGTTCAGAGTACATGAACAAAAAACTAAACCCCCTGAAGTATTTTGGTGACTGCAGGAAGGCACAAGCAGCCATGATCAGCACAGATTCATCTGCAGTCACTGTAGTTGGTTTGGTGGCTTTCCAGGTGTTTGCACTCATAAGGTTCAGCAGGCATTACCTAAGAAAGGGCTCCAAGGGCTCCAAGAAAAACATGACATCAAAGAAAGCATAAAGGTGTGGAGGAACGTGGGCAAGGAGGGAATCTGAAGCTTGATTTGAGCAAAAGAATTTTTTCATTATTATTTGTACACATGAAAAGGATGTTTTTCAACTAATCAGACACTGTCCTAGAAGTGTAGCATAATTCAAAGCAAGTTTTCCACTAGCAAGACAGGGAACCTACAAACACAAATCACTTCCTCTCTTCAGTACGGTCTCTTCAAAATCACCCATCTCTCATATACATATTTTTCAGCACATATCACAGATTATCATATTTTACACATCTCAGATCAAACCTACAAGCAAGAAAAACAAGTAATGCTATCCTATCTTGTGGATATTGTGTAATTTTTCTTTCTTCCTAAAATTCTCTGTTGGCAAAGGCTTTCTGAAATTAAAGCCTTGATTTTAAATCTCTTTCTCCGTATTCTTCACACTAATTACTGCTCTGGAACTCTGTGAGTCAAGACCTCAGAACTCAGCAGTTTACACCCTATATAACACCACTCATAAGCACAGGCTGTGTTAACCCCTGGGCTTACAGGGGGTACTTATCCTGTTGAAAGGAAGAAAACACACTTAACAAACCAAGGGTTTCTTTGCTCCATTCCAAAAACTGATCTATGCATGAGGATCCTCAAATGCTGGCTCCTTTCTGCGCCCAGGCTCTCACAGCCAGCCCAGCCCCCTGCACCCTTCTCCAGTGACTGGACAGGAACCTGCTCCATGTCTGAGACTGCTTCCAATGCCACCACTTGTGCACTGCACGTGACACCCTCCAGGTATGTGCAAGCTCCAACAGATGGCAATCCCCAAAGGCATCCTGCCAATCCATACCACTGACTTTCCTCTTCTCCAGTGTCCTCTCCTTGCACTGGGATCACTGCCCTCTGTATTGAATGCTGAGGAAAAACTGCCGTTACTTAATCCACGAAGCATGAGAATGGCTTTGCTCCATTCCTCGAATAAGTCTGTGATTATCTGACTCCAATACAACCTTCATATCACCTTTTTCCCCTGCCACTTCACAAGGTGAATTGGCAATCTAAGAACTCCTCAAGAAAAAACACTGCTGATAAGCACACAGTATTCCCTTCCTGAACAGTAATACTTAAAAATCTCTTAGGATAGCCTACTGGAATTTTGACACTGTGTTATCTTTTAAGGAAGCTTTGCTGAAATGTAAATCAGATCAGCAGAAGAGATGAGAAGGCAGGCTCATTAGCAGATAATATTCATACAGAACATTTGCTGCTTCTGTATCTGAGCTCAGACTTGCCTGTGGTTCAACCAGATGCAATTGTTCAGCCAGTCTTCTGTTTTTAAAGTGCCCACTTAGAATTTCAGCATGCTTGGAAACAGCCCCACACATTCACCCTGTGCTGTTATTGAAATGCAGTCTGTGATGTGCCCTTTCTGTCAGTCTGTACATTCCTTTTTGGCTGGACACTCTTCCTTCTCCAGCACCTCCCTGTGTGTGACTACCAAGATGCTCCAACCCTCTCCCCTCTGCTCCCCTCCTGCAGACACAGCTGCATTCCAGTCACGCACCTCCCGCCCGCTCTCTGTCATTACCTCTCTCCATGCATGAAAGCCTCTCCTTTTTCCTACTTACTACTGTAAGAGTATCTCAAAAACGTCTTCACCTTCTCTCCTCAATAATACACAGCATTTGTTCTACCAACTACCAGTACACTCCTGCTTTGGGGCACAGCTCCTTTGCCAGCTGGTGGATGATTCCCACCTCACTCCACACATCCCACCTTCCCAACCATATTATGCCTCTGCCCTACTGGCATCAATTTTAAACAGAGTTAGCAAGTGCTACACATCATAGAGGAAACTCTGTCCTCCCTCCTGCCTCCCCTGCTGCTGCATCCCCAGCACTGCAGCACTTCTGCCAGCCTGGGTAAGCCAGAGAAAGGCAGCAGGATTTGCTAAAGCCGAGTATTAAGAATGCCCCTCATGGATCCTGCTCATTAGCAAGGATGAGAACCTAATAACGAGCAAGGTACTGCTGCACTGAGGGTTTTCCCTCATTGACAGCAACCTGACACTTCTCATAAGCATTACAGTGCCTTAAAAAGAAACAAACAAGTTTTATATTTTCTCCATCTGCCTCCTGTCCTAATGAATCCAACTCTGCTATTTATAGGATGCAATTTGTCTGAATTATTATAAATTTCCTTCCAGTGTTGCGTGGAGGCCTCAAACATTTTTCCATGAAGCGCCTCAAGCACGTTCCTGGAAGCACAGCTGGTCTCACCTCCATTAAGCACCTGCTTCTCTTCAAAACTGATTTCCTTAATTTCAAGATCATCTTAATTATTTTTTCAGGTAATGCTGCTTTTATGCAATATACAGCTAACTGCTTCTATCCATTTTTTTAATGGAAATGAGGAAAGGGGGTCATTAGTGATAGATAATACATCAAACGAGAACAACATCCACTGTTTTTCTTGGTCTTTAAAAAGCCGTTTTAATTATAGCCCAGATTCAGCACTGTCCTTAAAAAGATAATTTTCCTGGAATAAATGAAACTTTTCCATCCCTTATGTCTTTGTGCTGAGTTGCAATCTACGCTGTTTCCTCCCGGAAAAGCACATAGATAAGTAATTTATTGCCTTTTTTTTCATTGCAGAAAGCAAAGTAAACAAGTTCCTTTTGCCTTTTAGAGAACCAGAGAAATGCCTGGAACGCTGATGTCCCTGTGAGCGTCAGGCATGTCACGGTGTGTGAGTGTCCCCCCAGAGAGCAGCACAGACGTGCCACAGGAACAGCCTCCACAGCACACTCATCTCCACCAACACGCCTCAGCTTCATCCTTCTGAGAAAAAGGAAGATGAGCTTCTTTGCAGCAGAGTTGCTCAAAATTGGCAAATGGATTAGTTCTGTGTGAAGTTCACACTACCAGGAGGTGGCATGTGGATTATCCTTTATTTGCCCACAGAGCAGTGACAGCACAGACAGCAATTTCAATCCTGGATGGAAAACACCTGAGGAATTAGCTGGGGCTGATTAGCCATCTCCACCCCTTCCACCCTCAGTCCCTGTGCTGAGAATGATGCAGCAGTTCCTGGATTATCTTCTCCACAAAACTATTTGCTTTCATCTGGCAATGCTGATCCTCTGCCTATACTTAGCTACGTTCTGGCAGTAACATAAGATACTGCACCAGGTGCCTATCTCTGATACACCCACTTTATCCCAAATTCAGACAACTCTGGAGCAAGGCTGCCAAATCTATTCCCCTTTACCACCCATTCCATTTAGGATTTACTCCCCCCCTACAGGCATGGGAAATTATACATACGTGTATATGGTCAGATGAGAGATCTGCTGCTGCAGTGGGAACAGGCTGCTTCATTTTCTATCCATACAAAAACTCAGTGTTGCTGTTTAAAACAACTGGCAAATTTCATATGAAGCTGGAAGGATGCTGGAACACCACAGGGAAAAAACCAACCAATCTCTAATCCCAGGGAAAAAAATAAAAATCACTGAAGTGACCCCTGATAGCTACTCATCCTCGCAGGTGCACACTGGTGTTTGGATTCCCACTTAACTGCACTTCGGTTCCCAGCACAGAGAAGGTGCAGCACCACTGGGACACCTTTTGGGATGGCACTACAGCAGAAGATGCCCCCCCTGCCCGCAGCCCCGAGGGGTGGGCAGCACTGAGGCTCAGCCTGCTCTCCCTGGGCAGCTCCAGGCGCTGTGACAGCCACCGGCAGATGGAGCGAGAGGAGCCCGAATGCACCTTCCCAGCAAGGTCACTGCTAACAGGCCTTGCAGAGTGAGAAAGCAGCTCCCTCAGCAACCAGCAAGCTGTGTGCCAAAAGAAAAAATTTTAAAAAATAGCAAAGAATCACGTGAGTAAAAGAAACAAGCAATTAGCTCCTGCATGAAAGAGACTCTTCGCAGCCCTTGGACTCCTGCCCTCTGCCGACAGCCGGCTGGTACCTTCACCACAACCCCTGCAGGTCCCTGTTTGCAAGTTGTAAACCAGAGCTCAGAATTGCTACAGAAATATTTTCAGAACATGGAAGCAGCAAATCAACCCAGCAGTTCAATCCTCCCCTCCAGGAACACCTCACCCCGCAGGGTGGTTTTACAGCAGACCACATGAAGAGCCCCATAGGAAGTCTGGGGCACCTGATTACTTTTATAAAAATAGTTATCAGATCCCTAAAAAACCTGACCCATCAGCTCCTGCCATCTGTATGCAGGGCATCAGCACCCGCTACACAAAGCAGCTTGAATACAACATAAACTTACAAGGTTCTTCTAATTGAAAGGCTTAGCAGTGGTGAGAGCGCAGCCAGCTCCAGGAGAGCCCAGGCCTTGGCACAGCTGCTGGAGAATGCAGCTCGATGCAGAGCCATGCGGAATACTGAGTGTCACACAGCTCAGCCACAGCAAACTCTGCACCCAACGTAGGCAAAATAATGGGTGGAAAGTTCTGAGCAGTCCCTGTGGCTTTCACTTCAAGGTACAGTACAAGTCAGGACAGGTACTGAGCTTACTGCAGAGATTCAATCATGAATGCAGCATCCACCACTGAGCAGCAGCTCTGAAGACAGACAGAAACAGCCTTTGAATAGTACTGAAAAGAACCACCAGAATAATATGGGACACACGAGACTCAAATCAGGCTTGAGGGAATGCTTAAGAAGAGTTTTTCTATTTAGAAAATGAACACCACAGTGTGTGACCTTTCCAACTAATCTACTAAGTCACACAAAAGCTCCAAAATGATGTAAACTCTTCCCAGCCACAATGAAAGCAGCAATGGCATGCCAGTTAAAAAGGGAAGCAAGCAAACCCCCACCCCAAAGGATGTAACAGGAATGTTACCAGCACTACCAAGGGCGGAGGTATGCAGAAAAACAACACAGGGAGCCAGGCTGACTGCAGGGAACACAGAAAGGCAGCAAGGCAAGGAAATGGGAGGGCAAGGCAGTGCAGGAGAAATAAGGGTGCCTGGGAAAGCAAACTGTCTTTTGCTGTTTCTGTTATTCTTTACATTTCCCAAGCTCCACAAGCTGTCATCAAAGCACCTTCTCTTACAGAGCACACTTTGTAAAAGGTTGGTTATATTCCACTTCATATCCAAAGAATATGCAATTCAACAAAGAGGTGGCTCAATTAAACACAACTCATTTTGACCTTGTGTGTGAGTTCCAGCACTCCTGTCTTCTGTAAGCACACATTTTAAAGCTAATACAGTCTTCCCTTTCTGAAGGACCTGCAGGCAGCGTTTCTCCCAACAGCGTTTGACAGGCTGCCCAATACAAAGTCTTTTTTCAGGCATATGCAGCCAAGTCTCCTGGCAACTAGAGATGTTCTGTTAACAGCCTTCTCTCCTCACTAATCAGTAGCAAAGGCTCTGGAGGACCAATGCTTAATAAGGATCTGCAAGTTGCTGCAGATAACTGGAGCACTACCCAAGCCACCAGTTCAAACGGGGAATGTGCTGTCCCGCAGGGCTGTTCCCGAGGGGCAGGGAATCCCTGGCAGCCAGGCTGAGGCAGGGATGGATGGCAGAGCTGCTAAACATCTGCACCCACAGGGACAGGAGGCACGTGGGTGAACTGCAGCACATTTAAGCATTTGTAGGTCACCTTTGGCAATGTTTTTTGTTTGTTTTTTTATTAAGAAACACCATTGTTACAAGCAACAATGCTTTGGATCAGAGTTAACATTAAGCCCTTTGGCTGGATGATTAAAATGGAGAGTGCATGTAAATATCTTCCCTTACCCCAGTCCCTGAAGACTTGCATCTGACCTTGCAGACTCTCAGTACAGCACATGAAATGTTAACGCTTGCTCTCTCGCCAGCTACTCTAATCCAAAATTATTTTTATTTACTTCACAGTGATAACTGAATGCATTTTCTTTTAAAAGGAACACGACAATCATGTTATTCCAAAAGCAAGTCTATTTTGAAATGTAATTTGTATCTAAAAATCAAACACCAGATAACAATCTCTACCTCTCTTCTCATGCCCACAGAACACACATGGGAGTCTGCTTTGTGAGCTACATATCAAACATAATCCATTTGGAAGTGCAGGTTCCCTTTTCCCATCACCAGCTTGCCATGGTGTTTGCAACTCCCAGAACAGCCCAGGCCCTGCAGCACCACTGCAACATCTCAGAGTGGGACTTGGATCAAAATCCTGGCTCACATGGGTAAGTGAATACAAAACTCATTTACGTCAAAGCCCTGCCAGCCACGCAGGGTGCCACAGTGTGGCACTGCCAGCTCTGCAGGGTGCCACAGTGTGGCACTGCCAGCCATGCAGGGTTCAGCATTGGAGTCCTGGGACTCCAAGCTAGGAGTAAACACTCTTGCCTGGAGAAATGCTGTTTCAGGGTAGTCTTTCCTACTGGTTGTCCCTTACTTCTCTCTCAAACACTGCAGTGTTTTTAAGACAAAAAACTGTTTAGCCTTATCAGGCTGGTGATCGCAGTGACAGCAGATCAATATGCCAGGAGAGCAGCAGAGCTCCCAGACTGGGCAATCTTGCCTGCTCCCTCCAGGGAAGCCCCTTCCTGCAGCTTCCTGGCTGGGCTCACACCTCTGACAGCTGATACCAAAAGGAGCTGGGCACAGGGAAGATGTGCACTGCACTGGGGACTTCTTAAACAGACAGCAATCTGGCCCATGCATACAAGATCAATACCAAGCGTGGCATTGATCATGTTGTGTTTCCCTGGGAGGGAAAACCTGAATTTCCAGATGCTGTCTACTACATCACGGGAATATCAGAACAACAGTGACAAGGTCAAACATCCATGCTTATTCTTTTAGATCTCAGTGCTGCTGCTGCTCCTATTGACCATGGGTGCTTCTGATGTGTCTGTTCCTGTTTGTGTGAGGGTCCAGAATTACATGACTGACTGGTTTTGTTTCTCCTCTCTGAAAGGACCCAGATGGCAGAGCTTGGTGACCGCTCACACGCCCCGAGGGGTGTCTCCTTGTTCGAGTCAGCAAACAGCTCTATTTTGTCACTCCTCCTTTTCAGCCACAGAAAGCAATTGCAAGGACTGAACAACCCATAGCAGAAAAGAGAACACTGCTGGGCTCATCTGGCTCCTGGCACTTGGGCCAGTGACACCAGCAGAAAATGTGGAGGAGGCTCGGGAAGGTGTCAACTTGCTGTCCTCAGAGCTGCACACATGGGGATGTCACAATAATCCAAACCCACAGCACTGCCAGAGACCACTTCCTAATTGCCACTCTGGAAAGATGCAGTAGGGAGCTGACACTGCAGAAAAGCCTCACCTGGTACAAGCAGGTGGGAGCTGGACCTTTCTTCTCAATGGGGAAAGGTTTTAAATGGAGGAATCTTTAGCTTGAAACATGTTTACTCTCTGCTTTGGTAGGGCTTGAATGCACTGCTTTTTGGAGCATATTTCAAATCTTTTCCATTGAGCTAAGCTTTCCCAAAGGAACAAAGGAAATAGATGGTTGGGAAAGCTAATGAGGATTGGGAACTTGAGGAAAATTATTACTTTTCATATTATATAAACAAATGTGTTTTTACAACTGTGCATTCATGTATTCATGCCAGAACACATGTGTTTTCAGGGACTTTTCCTTAAATTGAGAATACCATAAGCAGGCAAAAACGTTTTCCTTACAACCCCCAGCTAAAGCTTGATAAAGGCCAGCACAGCTTTCTGCTCACAGCTGCCATGTGATACAGCTGAGGAGACCTGAGATCTGAGACAGACTCCTCACTGTTGTATCTAGGGCAGATGCCTAATTGCCCAGCCCAACCACCAGCATGTTTGAGCTTAGTGTGTAAAATGTGTTTATTAAAGAGATACTGAGTGATTCCCTGAAGGAAAGCCCATAAAAAAAAGTTACACCACAGTTATGTCCAGTGATAAAATACGATGTGTTGCTGTTAGCATCTTATCAGTAAGTCCAAGAGCCTCGAAACACAAAAATGTCTCAGAACAAGAGTCATCACTGAAAATCAACAGCACTGTTAAGGGACTCCTTCCTTCAACTTGTGGCTGCCTGAACCTACCATTTTCTTTCCTCTGGTCTTCTGTGTGTGTTTAACATGGATCATGTGTTCCAAATTGCCCTTTTTTGGCCTCAAGCCCCTGTAAAACTCAGCTTTGCAGTTCCAGATGCCAATCAGCTGCTCTGACTCCAGAAAGCTAACGAGCCTTTAGCTTCCTCCCAGCTCAGTAGTAGAAACCTGTCTGCAGAGGAAAGCTTACTGCAAAAGGAATCATGCATTAGTCCTTGGCTCCAGATGCCACTTAAATATATTTATTTTATTTAAAGGCTCTGACATTATTCAGAATGTTTAGAGATCGAACAGCTTTATAAAATTTCTGTCATAAAATGCCAGCAAATGGAGAAGCACAACAAAGGGAAGAAACACTACACTACAGATGCATGGCAAAACCTACAGGGTAATACTTACTTAGATGAAATATCCACACACTCTCAGAGGTATGCAAGAAAGGTGGAAAATGCACAGAAAAGGCCTTCTTACGTCTTCAAACCTCCTAAGTATCATCCTTCCAGTCTCCAAGGGAGTGTATGAAATGCACTGGATCATAAGGGTGGTGGGTATGGTGCCACCAAGGGCCCACCCTCCATGACAGGAGTCTGGGGGGGACTGCAGTAAGTGACCAATGCTTTGTCTGGATGCAGCAGTCACACTCCTCCACAACTCCAGGGATGCTGCTTCTCTGCACCAGGCCTGTGGGGAGCCAGGGGCTGGCAGGATCCCCCACACGTCCTGGGGTCAGCCCTTCCCTGCTGTTACTCACTGGGGTGCTGCACTGAAACTAACTGGGCAGGCAAACCCCAATCCTCCATCCCTCGGGGGTTCACAGACCCAGGATTACTTTGTCAGGTGTGGGACTGCAGGGGTTTGCCACTGCCTGCACTGCAGAGCACTCCTGCTGAGCTCAGGGACCCCCTGCTCTGCCTGGAGAGCCCACCCAGTCCCACCAGAGCCAGGATGGATCCGCAGCTGCTGCTCCCGGAGCTGCACCAGACCAGGATCCAGGACAGCCCTTCCACTGGGCTGGCACCTGCCAGCTGCTCCCCCTCACAGCCTGCCTCAGGTTTAGCTTCAGTGCCAAGGGAAAAACAACTTCAAGAACAACCCCAATCTTTCAGGGCTCACACACACTGAACTCAGCTTAGAAGCCAATTTGAAAGCTCCTTTCTGGGTTACTCATGCTTCACTGAGTCTTCTTATACTTCCACTTCTCATCATGATTTTTATATAAAGTCTCATAAATGGTCATAAGCCATTACACAGGTATTTGGTTATTCATATAAATTCAGCTGCTTGTTAGAGGCCTGTCTGCTTAAGGCAGTGACGGGCTGCAGAACACCACAGCCTGAATTCCTCAAATAAGGAGGAAGAATAAATCTGTCTATTCTCCAGTGGATATACCCTGACAGAAACATCAAACATCTCAAAATACATCTCAGTAAGAAGGAAATATTTGGATATAAACAACTCATCTTTTTGGGGGGAAAGCTTATCAGAACCCAAGCTGAGCAGAAGCCAGTAGGTCCAGTCTTAGCCTGCAAAAACGAAAGGTCAAGTGGTTCCTAATCACCAGGACTGGGACCGAAGCCTGTTTGGTTCTTTTAAATGCAAAGTCCTGCAATCTTGCCTTTATAAGCATTTTATAAGCAACTGCCATATGGAAAGACTCCCTCATGTTAATAAATAATTTATTATATGCCAATCCAAACACTCCCTCCTGTTTTTGTCCTGAAATTGCTAATTAGTTCCTGCTCCAGCTTCCAAACTCCAAAGTGTGTTTCAGTTCCTCTCTCCATTTCATGAAAGCTGCCTCATGCACCCAAAGGCAGCCCATGCCTCTAATCTGTCTCAATTACAGTCACTGCGCTGCTGTCAGGCAAGTATCTCCCCAGCATCCAAGAAAAAGAATTTGATGTTTTCAATGTCAAATAAATGTCAGGCCAGAGTGGAAGCAGCACGAACAGAAGGTTTTCTTCAACTTCTCTAACAAAAAATGGACCTTGCAGCCCAGTTTTTCAAGTACAGTATTTGGGTACTTAATTCTCATGGATTTCAGTGTAAGCCAGAAACCTTAATGCCTTCAGGAACAGAAATTCTGCACCCATCCTCAAAGCACCATATCCAGGCAGGGACTACAGATGATGAAAGGCAGGAGAAGGTGCTGCTGCTCCTCTCCCATTTGGACTGGGACACACTGGGATACCCCACATTGAAGCTGTGGAGTGAATGGCTACCATTCTCTGCAGCTTTTTGGAAAACCATGGAGGTTTCTATTAAATGTAAACCTGGCTGCCTGAGTACTGGACAATCACAAGCAGAACTGCCCCCAAACCAGCTCTGCCCAAGGAATTAAGGGTTTCCTGGAAACACAGATCTTGCTGTAAAACTTAAATTTGGACTAGAATGTGAGGCAAGACAACATGATCTGGAGAGAAGTAGCTCCCTGAAGCCTTAGCTGAACTAACACATACACATAATACAGCTACAAATACATCCATTTGCAAATTAAAAAGAAAAAGAAAAGAGATTGAGACCCCAGCATGTAGCAATGAACAAGATACTCAGCTGAAATGAATAGAGGGAGCACAGAGACATTTTTCAAGAGGCAAAGGGGAACATTGCACAGCATCCAACTGCAGCCTGGCCCCATCTTCACCACGCCACAGCAATGGCCTGCATTCACAAGCCACCAGAAAATCATATGAGAAATTCTACAACAAAGCCACAGCAGCCACTACCTCAAAGCAACTCTGACAGCTTCTTTGAAGCCACTTCATTGCCATTAAAATAGTGAAAAGGTCCCCAACCCAATAGCCACTTTGTCTAGGATGGTTTTCAATGTCAATGCAGCTTTGTTATGGTAATATTATGCAATTAAAAATTGAGCTTAAAAGTACCCGTGCAAAAGATTCTAAGCAGAAGCTGACATTTACTGTGAAGGTTGTTCATGCCTATAGAAAACTCTGAAAAGGTCAGTATAAATGTAAATAAGGTGAGATACTTCCTCAAGAGCATAGAAATTTCTATCATGTTACAGCCCAAACCCATTTCTAATCATTCATATGTGCAAGGCAGTGTTAGCAATGCCCTGATGGCTTCTCATGGGCCACCTGAGTCCAGAGCTGGATCAAGAAATAGGTCTCCAGACTTCAGCTGAGATGGCTGGCATCAAATTTTAAGTGTTTCAGGGAAACTGGGATCCAGCCATGCAGGAACCTGCCAATACAGGTTAATGCTGGTGGGTTTGATCCCAGCATTGCTCTCAGCAGCAGTGTTGGATGTGGCAGGGACGTGCTTGTTAGAATTTAACTATTAAGCAAACCTTGCAGAACTGCCCAAACCTAAGTCACACATGTCTTTCCCAAGGCTTAAATTTTGGACACCAGCACTAACCTGAAGTGCTCTCCTAGAAGCAGCACTCATGTAATTGGATAAATGGGATTAGGTCTCATGCTCCTAAACCCCAGTTTCTCACTCCTTGATAAATCCCTAACACACTGCAATGCACTGACACCTCAGTCCTCCTTCCATTTCTGATCTCTCCTCTCACGTATCTGCAGGTTGCCCTGTGTGCTCATGTTTTATGACTCAATGGACAAAGTATTCTCCAAAGGGGTGTGGGAAACCTGCATCTGCAAGGAATGCAGACTTCCAATTTCCTCAGTGTTTAACGACCACTGGGGACACTCCAGTTAAGGCAGATCCTTTCTCTACACTTTCCTCTTGTTCCCTCATGCTCTGAACGAGTCTTTGGAGAAGTTCTTCTTGCTCATCATTTTTAAGCTCTCAGTGGGACAAGATGCAATGATATGCTGCATCATGATTACAGATTCCCTGGTTGTGATTTTAGAGGTCTCAAAACAAAACTCATTAGATTAAATCAGAATCACAGAATATGCTGAGTTGGAGGGGACCCACAAGGGCCATTGAGTCCAACTCTTAGTCCTGCACAGGACCAACCCCAAGAAGTCACACCAAGTGCCTGTGAGCATCATCCAAATGCTCGACTGACCAGGTTCTTCTGGCTTTGTATGAAAGGGACAAGAAGAACTGACACTTGCAAATGGAGTGGGCTTGCTTACTTGGCTTGTTAACACGAGCAAGCAAGGAAGATGCTGTTTTAGGGATAAGGAAATCTCATCTCTGTTCCCAGCTCTGCCACTGAAATGCTGTGTAACTGCACAGCTCACTTCAGCAGTCTGTGGCCCCCCCTCCCCTTCCACACTACTTTGGCGTTGCTTGTCTAGACTCAGCCTGGTCAAGTAGACTGTCACAGTGTGTGAGGTATTTACACTGTACTGAGGCTACTGATAGAAGACAACAAAAAGCTGCTCTAAATGCCTTCTACAAAAGCAACAATATTTTCAGTAAAGAGACAGCAAGGTGTGCAAAACACAAGTGAACTGGACAGGAGAGGGAAGGACTGCTCTTCACAGTCTCCTTCCAGAGCTGCCTGAATCAGGGTCTATTCCTGCACAGACAAGTAACATTTCATGCTATCACAGACTTCCAATTTTCCCTATGATCCAGACACAGAAAATTCAGGGCTGAAACTAATGGTCTGTGAGGCCGAAATAAAAACGCTCTCCTTTCTACCACATACTGATCAACATTCACTCTGATCACCTGGAAATGCCTGGGTCAGCAATCAAGCTCTCAGTGGGTTCAGAGCAACAGCAGTTGGATTGACACTGCCTTCTAAAGCAGGCAGAGGTAAGATCCCCCCCACCTCCAGCTGACAGGTAAATTTAAGTGACTGCTTTACAATGTAAAACGCCTGCCTCAGTTCAAGGTCATTCTTGTCCGACCCACAGTCAGAGGTAGATGGCACATTAAGTTGTATCATTCCTCTGTCACGTTGGAGAAGGGGGGAGCTCTTAAGCCTGTGCAGAGCACTCGGGGTTATAGAAATAATATGGCTTTATATGGCAGCTTTCACACTGAAGGTATCTCTGAGTGGTTTACAAAGTAATGAGTCAGATAATAGGGCTGCAGCAGCTGTGCAGGTACACACACTAGGAATTATTGCTGAGAAAACAGAGGTCTTAATTTTTTGATTCTCTTTATTTCCTCTTCTGCAAAACATGACTGCAGCTTCAGTCTGACATTATAATGAGCATCAGCGGCTTCTGCAATTTAGAATGCACAGGTTATCTGACATTCCAGTTTATTTTAATTTTCAGATTAACTCCATGATTAAAGCTCTCCATTAACTATAATAAATACTGTTCAAGCAAAAGTGGAGAAAATGCATGTACTTCCTTGTCTTGGCTGCACTGGAAGGAAGGCCTGGATGGAGCCTGAGCTCCAGAACCTCAACCTGCAACTAGTTCAGAATCACACAACTATTTCATTTTCATTCACCTTTCTCTCCCCCATCATTAGCTGTTATAATCAGACCCTCAAAGTCTGATTAATAGTGTGTTGTGAAGCCTCCATGGTTTACTGTGCTGGCACCAGAGAAAGTGCATATTGTAAGTAAAAATATATTTGTCTTTTAAATTAGCCACATCTGATACACTCCAATTAAGATGCATTTTGCATATATGCTCCTTTTCCAGGTGCCATGGGCAGATGGACTCTCCATTCTTCTCATCTGAGTCACCCAAACCAGCCGTCATGGATTAAGTTGTTTTGGAAAACTGTGCTGGTTTTATGTAGACATACTTTTTCTGGCTGACTTTGTAATCAGTTAGTAAGAGTCACACAGAAGAACTTGAAAGAGAGCGTGGGAGGTCACCTGGACCAGCTTCCTGCTCAAAGCAGGCTCAGTGCCCAATTTAGACTGAGTTATTTATGCTTTTGCCCAGTCAGGTCCTAAAATCCTTCAACGACAGAGAACCCTTCCAAACCCCTCTGGGGGACCTGCTCCAGTGCCTAATTACAGAGCATTAGCCTGCATTTTTGTGGGCAGAAGTAACACCAGATGGGACAGACAAGTGCTTCAGTAAGACTTGAGAGATGTCTGTCTCGGGTTGAGTTTTGAAGGCACCAGAGTCGTGCAGGGCTCCCAGACAGCCACCCACATCCCTGCTACTCCTAAAGGCACAGCCTTCAGAACACTCACCCGGAGCTCCAACTGCTTCCTCCACTTCTGCTCACACTATTTCTGGAAATCTGGCAAGGGATTTAAATCAACATTACTCCATTTTTCTGCCTCAGCTGTTCTGAAACTTTCTGCTGTTCTCTTAACTTGTCAAGCAGCTTCGTCAGCACAACTTTGCTGCGGTACTTTTGATGGACACAAGAGACAACCGTAACTTTGTGCAACAAGGTTTCTGTAATTGATTTTGACAGGAAACTCCATCTCTTAACTCTGACAGAAGCCGAGTTCCTCCTCCCTGCACTTCATGGTGATTGTGGCCAGGCAGTCAGGGTAACTCTGTGATTTGTACCCCCTCTTCAAAGCACCATCTCGGTTTGATGCTTATGCTAAAAGAGGAGGAAGAGCCTCTGAGATTCATTATTCTTGTTCCGTGACTGGTAAGTGGCATGGCAGAAGCTGACACGGTGCAACAGTGATGGATGGATGGATGGAGCAAATCTTTCACTGCAGTGACTGAGCCCCAAGACTGAGGCAGTCACAGTTACGTGGGATAAGCACCTCCCCACCAACTCCTGCTTTTATTCCTGGCAGGCTTTCTTGGCACATTCTCATTTTCTAAACAGCCCTTGAGCATCATCTGTATAATGAGCTACACTCTGTAATAACCGGCATTCTATTTCAGAGTAACAATTAGAATTGCTTGTAGAATAGAAATGCTAAATGAGACATGCAAAAACATATAGACAACCCAAAGTGTGGAGAGGGAAGAGAATTAACCATTCTAAGCAGGGCAAACAATACAGGAAAAGCTGAGAAGAAAAAGCATATGACTGACAACTACAGCTTTCCAACAGGGACTCTTCTTTCATCAGAAATATTAGCCAAGTGGAAAGGACATGAAAATCCAAGCAGTGTTTGAAGAGTTAAGACCCTGCACTGCCAGAGCACACCTAACATTTGAGTTATGCACTGGTTTCTGTACATACCTATCTACACAAAGCACCACAAATAATACAGTTGAACTTCTCCATAAAAACACTCAGTGAGTGCAACATGCACAGTGAGAATGCAAAAAGCAATTCACAAAATACTCTCTGCAGCATAAACTCCACAGTCTGTTTCCACAACATCCCTCTGGGACAAGCCACTACTATCCACCTTTAACAGAAATTACATTTTTATTTGATTTTTCTATCACTGTGGTGCTAGCAACAGTTGGCATACACAATACTTCTGTAGAAACAGTAAAATCCTGCCTATGCACTCCATCTGCATTGGTTATCACAGTAGCAGTGAAAACACTAATTACTTTAGTGAAGGTCATTATTCTAGTTATTATTTTAGTGAAGTTATTTTTCTAGTGAAGACAGTGGAAGTAGCAGACACTTCATGAACAGGTTCACTACAGCCCCAGCAAGTGAAGGCAATTAACTTGCCTAAAGCCACTTGGCAAGTCAGTAGCAATGCTGGAATGAGAAAATGAGACTTTAATCCATCCAGCTCTGTCTTTGCTGCAGACCCAGATCGCTCCATCTCCTTATTAGTTGCTGTAATTACCATGTTCTCTAGTGGAGCTCCCGCTGTTTAGTTTTTCATGGGCTACTTTATTATGCAAGTATATATAAGCTGTTCTAGTTTAAGATGTGTAAGTCTCATTTTCTGCACATTTATAACTTGGCCACAAATTCACATCAAGTTGGAAAGGGAATTTACCACCTGGGATTCTTCCCTTTTGAAGATACTGCTAGTTATTCTAGCAGATCTATATTCTTGGGTGTCAGCCTCAGGTAAAGAAGGAGCTGGAAGCTGACTGAAGTTATTTTGTAGTCCCATGAGAGCCACAGGGGAAAGGACCTAAACATGGAGAGGAAAAATCTTGCCTCCAACTATCAGTTTTTCCCCTCCATGCACCGAGGAAGACTAAACATTCAAGAATGCAAGAGAAGGATAAAGAGGAGTAGCTGTGGATGTTGATTCACTATTTCCAAGACAACCAAAGTACCTTAGAGGTGAGTCAGATTTCTCTCATTCAGAAGGACAAGTCTGAAACAATCCAGAAACAAACCTGTCTTCCGAACTCATCTTGCATGTTTGCTGTAGCTCTTCAGACAGAGGTAGAAGACAAAGAGGAAAAGAGGAGCTCTACAGGCAAACAAATTATAGCAGAGCCAAGCAGAGATGGACAAGAACCACCACCTTATGACTTCACAAAGACCTTTGTATCCTCAACTCCATATAAACAGAGCTGTATGAAATTCTCTATCACTACAATTGCTCCTCTTGCCTCTCTGCCCCAGCAGTTGTTCCCCACTACTCCCTCAGCTTAAACTTCAAAGCTGCATGACCCTAAATCTGAAAGACATTCACACTATGAAGCATCCATGTGGGGGGAGGCCTTAGTGGAATTTAACTATCACAGCTGAAATGTCTTCTCCAGTTTATATTGGTTATATATCCTCCATGTAGCCAAAGTCTTCCAAGTCCCCAACTCAAACCTTCCTGACACAATCACAGGACCATCTGCAGGACAGTCTGTCCCACAAACATTGTGCTTCCCCCTTACTACAGCTGCAAGAGCTTTTCTGTCCCAGAGGTGCCACTTCCCCCGCGCTGGGAATGCAGCCTGATCTGTAAATACAGTTTTTGCCTGATGTCCCTCTGGACAAAGGCAGGGACTGGAAATCACAGCTCAGCCCTGCAGGGTCGAGGTGCTCTGACAGAGCAACAGTTTGACAAACATGGCAGCAATTACCAGGATGCAAAGCCAAAACTATTCCTCACATTCCTGAGCAGACAGATAACACCAGGGCAAGGGCTGGGCCTGTAACGGTCCCAGATTCCTCTCACATGATCTGGTGGAATAACCAAACCCCACAGAGCAGAGCTGCTGTGCAGTTACTGGGGAGGGCTTCAGTCACACAGTCAGTATTTCTCCCAGAAAAATCTGTTTCCTCACAGACTCCAAAGGAAGAATGTTGCAGGACTGAATTGTATTATCATGTGAAAAGAATTAGTGGCAGAGTTCAGCAAGGTCACACACACTTGGGAAGAGCAAGGCTGAACTGGGAGACCTCACTGGTATTTGAATATTCCTGCAAAAATACCTACTATGAATGCACAATATTAAATGTCCACAGAGATCCAAGTGATCACACCCACCAGTGAGGACAGCAGAACGACAAACAAGGCAGACATGAGTATTGCCCCTCAGGACAGTGCTGGTGCCAAGGCAATGCAGGCAAACCTCAGTGGGTAACAGGTGCCAAATGCTGCCATGCCCAGGTAACCACCAACCACAGGCAGCACTGAAGTCACCTGAATGTCAGCAGAGCCTCAGTGCAGCCCCAACCTTAGATTTGTGTTCTGCATAATCAAGTTTCACAGACCCACAGAGATCCCAAAAAAGGAGTTTCCACCTGCAGAGCAGAGCTCAGCAGGCCAGGAAGCAACTCGTGCACCTGTCAACCAGCTCTGAACAAACAACATTCAATATAAGAATTAGAGAAGATTATGACAATAAAGGCAGAGTATTCCAGAACAATCAGAAGTCAGCTATGGAAAGAGTTTGTACACAAGAAAGGAAAAATCCACACGTGCCTGCACTGAATTTCTTGCAAATGTTGGGAAAAAAATGGGAATTTACAGATACCAGGCTATGGAAAGTTTGGCAGGGGGAGGCTTCATATGGGAATTTTCCTTTTCAAGGCAATAAATTTTCTCTGACTCAAAGCACTGAAGACAGATGAGAAACCTTTCACTGCTCTGTAAACTATGAAAACACATGGGACCTAAATGAACACTCAGATTAGTAAAGCCACAGAAGTAAGAAATACTTAATAATTCTGATAGGAATTCTCAACAACGTGCATGAAATACTCAAAAGCTGTTTATGTAAGAACATGTTACTTGATTTTAAAGATCTTCCCAGTCCCTCAATTTCCACCAGCAGGCACAGGAGGGGTCTGGATGGTACCATTAATCAATCAGTTCTACTCACTTATTCACAATACAACAATCAAAATTAATGATTGAAGGGAGCTGGGAAAGGCAGGTGAGTGCTTGAGTCAACTTGTAAAGATTTAAAGAAAGCAAATTTAAATTGCAGTGAAATGCAAACAGCAGCCAATCTTAATTACAAACCTAAAGCCAAAGTAAAGCTCCAGTGAAGTTTCTCTCTCCTTCCACTACATGTTGCCTTTAGCTGAAGACAAATTGCTGGCACTTTTGTAATCTACTAAGTTAAAGTCATTACCCTGACAGTGCCAGGAAGTCTAATTTCCTGGAGCAGTAATACAAAGATTTATAAGGGAATTTAAACACTCACCTTCTGGAATAGAAAATCTATCATCAGCATCAGGGTACATGGAAAGTGACTGAGGGATTTCAGATAATGGAGAAGAAGAAATTCACCTGCTGACAAGTTCATCCAAAATCTCATTCCCTGCCTACATAGGCTGCTGACCAGGGTAAGTGTATACACAAAGCTGAGCTTTCAAATAAATTCAGCTTTTCTCTGACGTCCCCAATGCAACCAAATAGACTTGTTCAATCACAGGCAGCTTTAGCACTGGTTCAGTATTTCAGAACAACTCTCCTAAATATGTTCCCATTAAAGTGGAAGTTAGCTTAACTAATCAAAATGGAAAAGATGAATTAGTAACCACTTTAATAACTGATTTGAAGAAGAAAATGAGTTAGCTCATCCACCAGGCTAAAATGTACCTGCACATCTCCTTATGGCTGAAAACTTTCATCTCCCTGATGAGATAAATTGAAATTAGAGCTGAACTTCCACCCCCAGAGCACCTGAGAGCAGCTACTGTTCCACCATTAGATGTCTGTGTGCATAAACAACAAGCCATGAGATTTGCTCAAGCCAAACAGCACAGAGGTCTGGATTTAATTAGGAATAACCTAATGCTGATTCCATATAAAAAGCTGTTCTCTCTTCTGGACTTCCTCCTCCCATGCCCCAGCACTGAGGAACAGCAGTGGACAATCCAACACCTCCAGATTAGAAGGATGAATGGTCTCCACCTCTGCAGCATCTCTGGAGGGCTGACACACATCAGTCCTGACTCTCAGAACCCCTAGTGCAGTCTGCCATGGGAGACACTGCTTTGAGCTGCACAGATATGATTAATCCCGAGGTTCCCCAGTGCCTGAGCCTCCTGTCACTGCTCCTGCTCACAAATAACGGCTCTGTGAACAGAGCAGGGGTTGTACCACACCATTACTGAATGTGCACACAGGAGGAATGAGCCCTGGCACTGGGGTGGTGCAGAGGGGGCAGCCACAGCACTGCCCTGACCCACTTCATACTGGGGAAGGGATTTCAGCAAGACTTCCCCCCACCCCCTCCTCACAAAAGCAGCAATTTTTGAAAGTCCTAAATTTAGCAAGGTTCTGAGGACAGCATTCATAATTTCTTGTCAGTGCTGTTCCCTTCCCTGTGCAAGCTCTTATCACTTCCCCCCGAAATTCATCCTCTCTCTCTCTTTGACTGTCAGAAAAAAAATATGGTCCTTTCAACAAAGAAGAAACAAGAAGCTTCTCTTCCACAATCCTTCCTCATGAGGACAGCAGTACTCTGGACACTGCCAGAGCATATACATTTATTTTTTAATATCAGATGAGACAGCTTCTGAAAGCACTGCAAGTTCTCCCATCTGACATTATCCAGTTTACCACAGATAACAACCCTGAACTGGAAGCTTTCCCCTGCCAGAATGCCTAGCACATAAAATTATTAAAGGCTTAGAAATGGTTTCAGGGCTGCTCAAATGATGTGCTGCAGCAAAATCTGATTCCCATTATAAAACCAAGAGCAATCAGGAAGAGACTTTAGTTCATCACTCTGAAAAAAAGAATTGCCTTCATTCATTCCTTCCTCTCCAGAACAAACAAATTCTGGAGAAAAAAGCAAAACACCAGCATTTAAACTAGGCTGTAACTCACAAGACCCTTTGGACTGTTCAGAAAATGAAGATGTTCCTAAGCTGCTGCACCACCAGGACAGAAGGACTGAGGAACCTCTGCCTTCCACACAGACCCCACCAAAAATCTACAAAAGCTTCTGGTTTTATGATGTTTGGCTACAGGACAGGCAGAAATTCCTACAATTAAAGTAATTTAAGACCAAAAGTTTCCAGAAAGGATAGAAAATAGGTCTGCACTAGTTTGCTACTGCTGGTTCATGGTTTTTCCAGCAATCATAAGCACACTCTCAACCAAGCTCAGTGGTCACACCTAAGAACAGCTTGCAGGGAAACCATGATGTCAAGTTCTTGAAACCTCATCTGTAGCTCACCAGATAAGCAATATGGATGTTGACTACAAAATTAGAGGAAAACACTACATCTCAGTATTTGTTAACTACCACAGTGTTCATTTGCTGCATTGTAAGAACGAATCTTTTAACTGCAGTTTCATTTGCCCACAAAGATTCCAGCTGAAACCTCCCTTTAATACGCCTTTAATACATGGAAAGGATTAATCTATAATTGTTGATTTTTGAAATAGCACTTGATTGTGTCACTCAATCTGAGGGCTTTTGATCATTAAAACTTGCATGATTTTTCAATCTTAGTGACGAGGTTCTGCTCAGCTGAGAGCTGATTTCATCAGAGCCAATTACACTCTGTGGCAGAGATCAGACCACAGCTCTTAAGGGTTTTAAAACTGCAATTTTATTTTCCTTATTTTACTGAACAATTCAAAGTTCAAGCAACCTGTTAGAACCTTTACTATCCAGGAACTCTCATGCAAACTAGATGCTTGGCAGGAAAGTACCACTAAAAAGTGAACAGAACTGCATCACTGACTTGATCCTTTTTACTCTGAGCACACAAGTGAATAATTTCTCATGCCTTTTTCTGTGTCAAAGGGCTTCTTTCAAAATGCTGCAGGAGTAATCTCCTGACCTTATCTAGCATGAGCTGTGTAGTCTATTTGACTTAGATTAAATGGGGGTATCTCGAAATTATCAAACAACCTCTTGAAGAGTGTGAGATTTCCAGCAACTGAGTAAGATAACAGGCTGTGTAAGCCCTGAGACAGATATGGCTCCCATCAGATCTGCCACATCACTCCTACATTAACAGAGCCACACCAAGGATTTTTATCACATTTTAAAGAAAGTTATGCAAGATACATTTCTCCACAGAAATACTTGATTTCTATCTTTTCCCTTCAGTGGCACCTACATTTCAATGACATTTAGAAAGGAATGGAAATGCAGAGGCCCTTGCTGTATTTTGCATTCCTTTCTTTTCCTGCATCCTTAAGATCCCTCTTTGCTCTGCAGTGCAATCAACACCCAGCCCCGAACTGATGGCATTCCAGGGAAGGTTGGTGAGGAGAAGTTTCCTGCAGCTCTCCCAACAGGATGGCACTGCACCCTCTGAGAGGTACATCAGTATCTTGAATACTGTATTATTGCACAGGATTTACTGTATCTTGTGCAATAATGTACCAAAAGAAAATCAGTGTTTAGACACAAGATGAGAAACTGTATCCACTGTGAACAGATTCGGTCCATCTCTATATCAGGATTAGCTTGCATATGATCAATAAGATCTTCACTGTGAATCTGAGTGTGCAGCACTGGATATGTGCAATTATTACACCATTACTGACTATCAGCACATTTCTAAGGATCTCAGACATGGCCTCTGTTGTTGCCCTCACTTAACAGCAACAAAGCTGAAGCACAAATAAGTTGATTTGATCAAGGTCACTAAAAGGGCATAATTCAGGTTCATAATTCAGGTTGTCCCACATCCAGGGACCTCTCCATTGAGTCAAAGTCTCTTTATATTCTCCAAAATCCAGTAAGTGATGCAGGAAGAGTTTAAAACGTTTCTCCTGAGAACACTCAGGTGGCTCAGGGCATTCATTAAGGTGAGGGTGCTCTGGAGGCTGACAGGGTGGCACCGCAGAGGTTGCCATGGCAATGGCTGAATCTTTGCAGTGACACTGCACACACTCCAAATGAGAACCTCTGCAAGTCTCCAAACACCATTCAATGCTCTAAGAATTCTGACAAGATCCCAAATCCCCTCCTAATCTCCAATTAAGAAAAGTACTGTGCATGCAAGAAGGGAATGTAGATTGTGACAGATTTCACCTCTGCCAGAGCTGAAATACAAAAGGGCAATGTAGAAGAATTTTTCTGTGAACCTCCTGATTTTGGAAAACTAGAAGTATGGCTCACTCCAGGGAGGAATACTGTGTTCAGGGGAAGACTTACAGGGAAGGCAAAAAACCTCCTTCCCTGCCATCACTCTCCAACACACAGAACACTGACAAATGACAGAGATGCCAGGGAAGGGAAGGGTTCATGGCAAGTGCCTTCCCAATGCACTGCACAACCCTGACAGTTGAGTCTGCTGCAGGTGCTTTACAAATGGAGCTGTAAGAAAGGGGAGCATGTGCTCACCCCTCTCTGGAGCTCCACTCACCTAACACCAAACCAGACAGACTGCTGCAACATTCCACCCATTCAGCAGCTTTATATAAAAGCTGGTTATATCCAGTATTCAATACCAGATAACAGCACGCACCAACACATCCATTATTTCAATTAACTGGCTACAAAAGAAAGAGATCAGCCTGATATGCTCATATCTCAAGCCCTTTTAAGAGCCTCCAGCTCCCAGGCTACTTGTTATTTCCAAAAGCACAAGGATTAGCATTACCTTTGGCTGCTTCGGACCGCTTAGGCAAATCAAGTGTATCAAAATTCCTGTCCAAATCTCCATTCTTCTTTCCTGTGCAAAGAAACAGAAGACAACAGATGGAAAAGGCTGACAGCATCCTGACAGGTAAGTTACTGTCATGTGCATCTACAAGATGAGAGAAGGTACAAACTCAGAATATAAATCACAGACTATCACCCACAATTGTTTGTATCTGAGCTGCAGCACAGCTGTGGGTTTAGCATGAGCAATTTAGGGACAAAAACCTGTGCCTCTTTCAGGGTGATCTGCAGATGTGCTCAGGACCAGCATTTCAGTGGGTCTTGGGAGTGCTTAAAATCTTGGAAATTTGTGCCATTTCCCTTCTTGGCAAAGCTGTGCCTCTCCCTCAGGAGCCCAGTATTTACTTGTTATTTTCACAAAGGAGTTTTGACCTGCAGCCTTGCTGAAGCAAAAACCCAGCAGCAGAGCAAAAAAACAACAGGCTTGCTTTGCAGCCTGTGCTCTCAATGCAACCACCAGGCAGGAAGACCTTGATTTAATACATTGTAGAGACAGCAGCCAACAACTTAACCTTGAATTGCCCTTCAATCAATAAAAGTGTCATTTTTACTATTTATTAGAAACTAATGGAAAGACTTCCACACTTTTGCTAAGAAACACCTTTAAACCATTACATCAGCTTTAATTTATGCAATCCTTCACAGAAAGCAGAACAAACCCGGGGCTTTAGCTTTGGTTAGGCTGAGAATTCAAGGTTAGGTAAACAGCTGGGGAGGGAAGGGTTAGTTTTCCTCCCTTTTTCTGCCCCCAAGGAGACACAGTGCCCGGGGTGAGCCCACGTGGATGCTGTGGGATAAGCAGGCACCTCGCCATCCCAGGAATACTGGCAGCAGAGAGAGGGATTTGGGAGGCAGTGCAGGAATCTGAATGGCTTCTGAGGACAGCAGTGTGCAATTTACCTTTCCCAAATTATTTTGATGGGGTAAAACCAAGTTACTCAGTCCCCCTCCCTCAAGAGCAAGGAAGGCAGGTGCAACGGGAGGAATTCAGACGACACAATTTAAGCTGCCAGAAGCGGCTTCTGCACAGAGACTGTAACCAGGCTGTTAACAGGGGTTTTACAGAAAGGGCTGAAAGCTCCACCAGCCAGGATGTCTCAAAGCAAACAGAGAAATGGTCCTTGAAAATATAATGAGAAGATCAGTCTGAGTCTTGACTGGCAACAGTCACAAGATGGGAAAGGCCAGTCCTGCCTTGTCATAACAGGGGTTGGTTGGTTCATGCACAGTGAATTCAAGGGGTCACTCTTGACAAAAGGATAAACACACAGAGTACTGTACAGGGGACAATTAGAGCTTTTAAATACCAACATGAATATTTAGAAATAACAACAAGAGGAAAAACCCCCTTCAAGGTAGTATTCCATCCTCTCCTTTGCTTTGGGAGGGGATGGAATCACACACTTTAATTTCTAAATGCCAACAGAGAACACCAGCCAACTTCCAACTATTGTGCAAACCAAAATGTGCATCTAGGAATTCTGCTTATCTGAAGTAATTTCCTTAATTAAAGTATGTAAAAGCCCATCTAAGCTGCCAAAAGGTCATGCAGCCAGGTACCACACGCCACTCTTTGAAAAGTGTCTTTTCTAAAGGAAGGGACAGGAATTAGTGGCACTTTGCAGCCTTCCATCAAGTTTTTTCTCCATGAAAGAATGAGAAACACGTTGCTTGGGGAACCAAATACCAGAGAGAAAGGATGCTGAACATCACCAAAGGACACTGCCCTTCATCATGGCAGCTGAACCCAGTTACTGGCTGCAAACCCTTGTTGACCCTTAAAGCATTGACAGAAAAAAGCAGGGCAGAGGGAATAAAAGAAAAAAAGGCATTGAAAGAAGGAAGTCAGTGTTTAGGAAAGATTACAGACTTAGGGCAGACCAAAAATGTGACTCCATCTTATCTACAAGTAGGACAAACTGCCTTTTCACATGACCCCAAATTTCGTGTCTCTGGCACTACTTAGTTTGAACCTCAGAACATGTACTTGGATAGCCAGACCTTACAACACAACTACTCGTTGTAGAAGTGCTCTCTGTAATTCAAAGGCTGGGTTTGGCACTTCTATCAGCCCTGCAGAGCTGAGATGGAACAGTAAGAACCCCTTTTCCCCAGTGGCAATGTTGGGAAAGGACTTTGTGTCTGTGCACAACTTGTCAAGGAGGAGACTGCCCAGGAGTGCAGTGTTGGCTGCTACACCTTTTGAGCTGGCAATGCCAAAGCAGCTGCTCATTTACTAACCCATCTTTCATTCAGACAGCACCTTCCACCAGAGCCCTGGGCTCTTCAGTCCCTGTCTCTCAGTTTCTGGGCCACACTGCAAACACTTCCATGAGCCTTTGCTCGTTTGTGTCCCAGCCCTCTGAGAACTCGCACCTCGCAGGCCAAGCCCTGGCTGTTCAAACCAGCTGCCAGCTGTTCACCAGTGGCAGCAGTTCAGAACACAGAGCTCTGACCAAGGGGATTTCAACTCTACAAATTACTTGCTTAATCAAATGGAGCAAGGGCCAGGTTCAGAAATATCACAAACACCTACATTTTCCAGAGTTTTTGTACAGAGAAGCTGAGCAAGCTGTAAGGAGACTCCAAAACAAATCCAACCAGAAGGCAAAGGTTTCAATCTGCAGCCCAGCTGGTACTTTTCCCATTTGATTTCCAGAGGAACCACAAATATTGGAGTTCCTAAGAATGTGACCAAATTTAGCAAGTTCAAGAGTCCAGTGATCACAAACCCCTCAGCCATCCCCACGCCTAAACTGACAGCATGAGACAAACAGCTGCACTGCCAGATCTGTAGCTCTGAACATCCTGCTCTGTCCCTCGACCTGCTGGCAACGCTCTTGCATTTGTTCTCAACAGGGATGTGAACACACCCCCCCCACACACACACACCCCCATGGCTGAAATTTGTACAGAGCACACCACTGTCCCCTCCTGATCCTCACAACCAGTGTGTGCACCACAGGGATGCTGCAATGGCCACACTTGCAGTAGAAGAGAAGTTTAAGATCCTAGTTTTGTACATTTCAATTTCTAGCCTTCTGTGCATCTCCAAGTTTTCCAGCCCAAGGTATGTCAGAGAAAAGCCAATGCTGTTGGCTCAGCACAGCTCCAAACTTTGCCAAGAGCTTTGACCATGCCTGACAGGTCTGTTTTATGAGACCTGGCTGCAGGAACTGGCACAGCACTCCAGGTTGGGAAAACTGCCTGACATCAGACTTGCTTGTGCAAGATGCAATTTATAGTCTCTGAAACAGTGGGATTGAAATTCTTTCCCTTTCCCTCCTCACTACTTTTCATCATGTAAGAAACAACCAAAACACGACCTTCGACATTTTCAACCTGTCAGAAACTCAGCCCAGACTCTCAAGTGCGACCCAGTGTTATGAACCACTAAATGTTGTTGTTCATCTTCCTCAAATGTTGTTTTGCTTTAATGGATAATCAAACCAGCTATGCAGTCAGACCGTTTCTGCTGAAGGATTAATCCCCAAAAGCTTTCTTTCTGGTTGAAGTAAAAGTTCTACGAGGAAGTGACTCTTGTAACACCCCCTATATCCCCCCAGTCAATGCTGTGCCTTGTAACACACCCACTGAACTGACTGCAGTGGAGTGACAGAAGGAAGGCCTGAGCTCTGTCTTGCCAACCAGCTCATCCTCCTCAGGCTCACCAGCCAGTCTGGAATCAGTGTCCCACAGAACATTACTGAGCACTGTTTGTTGGGAGGAGCAAATTGTTTGTTTGGGGTTTTTTTCCCCAACATTCTCCTTTGGCTCATCCCTCCAGGACCCAGGCTCTGGACCGAGCACCACAAGCAGACAGTGCCCCTGCCTTCCCCCCCTGAACCAGCCTCAGTCCCCAGAGCACTCACAGCCCATCAACCTCCCAGCTGGGAAGGCAAGGAAACTTCAGCCTCAAGACTTGTGCATTCCAGTTGCAATGTTATTTATTGTGTTGGGATGAGAAAGTAAAGGGCAGATCCCCCGAGGCAGTGACTGGGGGCACCACATCTCCCTCCTGTGCCTGGCAGTGACAAAGTGCAGCAGCCAAGCACACAAACTGCCAGGGAGCCCTGAGAATGCACATCCAGCTGCTCAGTCTCATGGCCACCCCTGCCCACACCACCAGCAGAGCCTCCTCCCATGTGACAGGGCTGGGGAGCAGCTCACACTCTGTGCTTCCCTCTCTGGTGGGGTTAGCAGGGCAGCTGCACATTGACCCCCTCCTGCACTCGCACCAGGAGTGAATAAAACCTTGTGATTTCTATTCTTGGTGTGCAAAGACCAAGCTGCAAAAGCTCCCTCAGAGGATTTCTGTGTGTGCTGAAATGAACAGGAGGATGTGTTGGGGGAGCAGAGGAAAAGGTGAGGAACAAGACCTTGATCTCAGCTCGTGGCCTTGCATGGGAAAGCTGAACAAAGCACATTATGGCGATGATGAAAAGAAAGTATTGCAGACTCACCTTGATTGAACCACTCCTCTAATTACCAGAAAAGCAGCAAAAGGAAAACAAAAATTTACAGGATGAAGAAAATACAAAGGAACAGTCACAAAGAGGCAGAATTTCACAGAATAGGTTCAAACCTGAGTATTACAAGAATACTATAGAAGTTTCATCCATTAAAAAACCCAGCTCAAGATATTCCACTTTTTTTCCTGCTGAAAAACCTCAATTTTTCTCCACACAGATTTTTTTTTTTCTCTTTTCATTAAATGAAAAGGTGCTCACAGAATTGAGGGGACAGAAGGATGACTAGCCCTTTGCAGAGGTGTTTGAAATGCTGTGATCAATGACCATGAAATAAAATAAAATAAACATGGAAACACTGTGAGATTAAGTGAACAAGAAGGGAGAGAATCAATCCATTTTGAAGTCCTAGACTGAGAAAATGAAGGCAGGTTCAGACCAGTACTCACATAAATTTAACAGTGAGACAGGGGAGCTTCTCATTATGATTTTAAAAGCACATTTATGAATGAATTTTAATTTTTATTTTTTTACACACAACAGTCGTCTGTTACCCTCTATCCTTCTGACCTACATCCTACCAGCTGTGAGCTCAGCATTATCACCAGTCGGTCTCCCTCTGGGGAACAGCACATTTTTAAAAAAGCACTGCAAAAAGGGGGGATAAAATACATTAAAACATTCTTTGGCAATTGTAGTTTCCTGCTGAACACACAGAGACAAACCCAAGCTGTCACTGAGTGCCTGCACTGCTCGCTGCAATCCACAGGCTCATCCTCAGCATCAGATGATTCTGAGACCTGTTTGTCCAAAAAGACATGATTTGATGCTTCAGATGATAAACACAGACTACTTGGGTGTACAGACACTGAAGGTGTTTCTCTAGGTCAGCCCAGAGGCAGCAGACACTTGACTCAGGACAGCCACCTGAGAGCTCCTTGTCACTGCCATCGAGGGGATGATGACAGTTCTCCATCAGCACACTCCTCTCCCTCCTCCCACAGGACACTCAGAGCTTTTAGGACTAAAAATGTTTCCATTGACTGCATTGCTCTCAAGCAACACAACAACAGGGACTGGAAGTGGCAGGGAACAGGCTTGGGTCAGAACACATGCAAAGTTTCCAAAGGGCATCACTGCAGGTTCAGTCATTCACTGTGAGAACAGGCTGGCCAGGTAGGGAGAATTATTTCTTTAGTTTCTCCCCCAGTCCTTGAAAGATTCCCATGTTTTATTATTTTTTAGTTTAAATCTAGTTGATGACAGACTAGTCTGCAAAACCAAGTTCACACTGTGATGACTTGCCTAACACAGATGGAAACACGTAGCATTTTAATAACACACACAGGTCAGATCAAAGAGAGGGTAATGTGCAGCACACAGTCTGTCAACTTCACACGATTCCAGGTCAGCTCCTTAAGGCTGAAATCCCTTCTTAGACCTGGCTATCAATAGTGAGCCAGGATGTGTGTACACACGAATGAGAAGAATGGAGCCCAGACAGAAAATGGAATTAATTATCTCTGAATTCATCTCGAATAGCCATTTCTCTAAAACAACAAAGAAAACAGAATTCGGTCTAGAATAGTAGTTTCTCTAAAACAATAAAGAAAACAGATCTAATTTGAGTGTCTCTTTGTGAAGGAAACATGGAAAGGGGGTTACTGAGACTATTAATCCTCTCTTATAATGAAACTCATTTGCAACACTCATGCCCCAGAGGAGAGAACAGGTCTAAAAGTGAATGACAATTAAAATCATGTTTGCAATTTAAATTACTGAAAGAGTGACTGAATTAGGAGGTTGTACATTTTGGTTGAGTGGGAGGGGAGGCTTTTAGTTTGTTTTCAGATATGAGAGTGAGGCCTGGGGGCTGTAGGGCTGGGAGTGCCATGCACAGGATGGAGGGATGCAGGCTGGCCTGGCCACAAGCAACACAGCCAGGCAAGGGGGCTGAGCTCAGCTCTGACAGGTGCCAGGGCACAGGAAGGCAGAGGGGAGCAGAGCACACCTTTTCCCAGCGGCAGTGCCATCTCTCAGCATGCACCACTCCCAGGTAAGCCAAACCAAACTATCCAGCAGTGATGCAGCACAGGGGACAACACATGCCATGAGCTGCAAACAGGAACCTCCATGAACTGCATCACTCCAAAGCAGCCTGATGAAGGTGCTTGTAAGAGCAGGACTGCACAGCAACATTTACCCCCCAACCCATTTCCATTCTGAGCTCTCTGCAACACCTACCTTTGGCTTTTTTCCCACCAAAACAACCAGCATCATCTTTCTTCTTCTTCTGAGAGCCTCCTGTGCCTGTGGTCTGACCTGCATCCAGTTCTTGGTACTTATCAGCTCCAGGGACCTCTTTGTGGACATGGTAGGAAAGGTTCCTCATGATGCACACACAGTTCTCCACAGACTGTTACAGAGAAATTTATGTTGTAAGAAGTACTGCACCCTCTTACTTGCAAACCATTATATTGTACAGTGGACGGTTTGGAGGAAATAAAAAATAAAGAGCCTACCTGTCCCAGGAAAAGAATGGAGCTTTCAAGGAAGATTTACACAAGATCCTTAAATTAAAGCTCATTCTTGTTCTAAATCAAATTCTTTTCTTTGAAAAGTGAAGCACTTCATAAATAGTACCCATTCAAAATGAAAACTCCCTAATCAAAAATACCACTTGATCTTAACAAAGAATACAATTCACCAAAAGATCAAACACACAGCAGAAAAAGATCATATAAGGATCTTATTTTAATACAAGCCTCTCTCTCATTTTTCCAACATTTACAATCCCCAAGGGGCCCATTTTATTAAATTTTCTCTGGGTCAAAACCTAGGCCTTGTGGGGATTTCAATGAGAACACATGTTGTCCTGTAGTAATAGCTAATCCATAGCACATCAGGCTCTGACAAGAGCAAATCTCTGTAGGTTGCAATGGAAACCATCAGGTGGTTACAAAATCCACTTCCAAAATTACCTGATTAAGTGACAGGGCTTTATAACTCCCCTGTACAGGCCATCACATGGTGGGACTCAAAAAGAGTAAAATAATGATGCTTTACAGGCCTTTCTGCTGTTCTAAAGCAATAATATGCTCTTTTTTAAACAGGTTAAACTTAGGATATTCCTTATGCATATAAATATACTTTTAAGTGCCCTGGGATGAGATGATGATAAAAACAGATTAATAAAATCTGCACCAAAAAAAAGTCACAGTGAAAGTGCTGCAGGTCTGAAGGCATTTCTTAATGTCTGTACACTACAGTCCTTAGAGATGGTGCTGAATAAAGTCTTTAAAATGGCAACTGACTCTTTTGCTGCTTTGTGCAAACGGGACTCAATTCTGTGCACTTATAAATGCCAATTAGGTAATGCAGAACAATAGCAATAATGTCCCTGCCAATAAAGGACTCTGGTCCCCACCTCTCAGCCTCTGCTCACCTCCTCAGCCACAGAAGGGAGCACAGCAGCTCCTGCTGATACCGTGGGTACCAGGGAGGAGGGGAAGATAATTACTCCATTTTCTGAGGCAAGCAGAATCCTCTTCTGATACCAGCAAACAAAGAGGGATCCCAGGGCAACACTTCAACCCAAATTAATGGAAACATCCACTAAGGTTTAATACTCCACCTCACCTTATTGTCTGTGTCCTTCTTGCCCACGGCAGACTGCAGGGCATGCAGGAGGGCATCCACCAGGCCATCACACTCCCTGAGCCTTCTCCGGGCTTCTGCTCCATCCGAGCTCACGTTCCTACCAGGAGAGAGCAGAAAGAAGATTCAGCCCCGTAACCTCCACCATGAATTGAAGGTGTGTTGATTTAGAATACAATCGTTATGAACTCATCACCTTGGGTGAACAATTAGGAGGCAAAGCAGAGTGACAAACCCACTAAATCTCAGTAAAATACAGGCAATGCACACCTGCAGCTCCCTGAACCTGAACAGAAAGGGCAGCACAATCACAGAGGTGCCTACAAATGCATTTCTCTGCTCGGCTGGTGAGTCCACCTTAAACCAGGTCAGAGTTTCCAGACCAACGATACACAAACCAAAAATTTAATTTCAAAGCCAGTACTTTTAATTTGAAAAATACTTTCATTACCTTAGAAAAAACAAGCAAAGTCACAAGACTGCTCAGCAGTATTCATGGCCACAGAAACTGAAAATGTGTGCAGCAGATTCAGCACAAAGCCAGGATCAGTCCCATTTAGTGAGTAAAAGATGACATTTTATGTAGCTTATATTGCACAGGACAATGGCACAGGTAGAAGATGCAAGACAGAGAGAAAGGCTACTGGGAGTTGTTAAAGTTGCACATATCACTGACTGCAGGAACTGTCAGAGGGACCATGAACTTGGCCTCGCTCATTCAGCAATCCTGCAACACTACAAACCAAACCCAGCCTTGCATAAGCATCAACCTGCCATTACCCAATATATAAGTAAAATTAAAGTCCATTTTCCAAATCCTGTGGGGTTTTTTTTCTTTTTTTTTTTTTTTGAGGGGAAAAATGAAGTGACAGAATCATTCTCCACAGTGCTTGCAGAACAAACCTGGATGGAAAGTCTCCCCAAAGCTGAAACGCAGCATAACACAGACAACCTTTCAGCTTTCAGAGCCTTTGAATCCCCCAAACCTGAGTAAGGTTTGTTCTCAAAAGCTCAGGACACCATCATTACCTTCAGCTATCAGGACTGTGCAGCCAATTTTTCTTTTTAACTAACTAGAGGGCCTGCCAATCTCCAAGTAATTACCACATCAATCATGGTCCCCTCCCCTGTCCCGGCCACCCAGGCAGACTGCTCTGCTAATTGGATGGCAGGAAACCCCACGTTTTCTCTGCGACCTCTCAAAATCTGAAGGCACTTAATTGTGAGCTGGATGCTGTAACAACACATTAATTTTCAATTAAGAACACAAATGAAATGCACAGATAAAGGAATCCTTTCCCCAAATCCTAACACGCAGCCTCACCCCTAGCAATGGCTGATAAAGGCAGGTAAAGCAGATATTAAAATGATTCCACAGGATACCTGGAAGAGAATTCTATATGCTGATTTTCCATCTCCAGTTGCACTAATCCTTTTGTATGAAAAACACAACTGTGAATTTTAATGCCAAGGCTTTATGAAACTGAAATTAGAATTCAAATTCTCTGTGATACCTTTCAGGAGCTATAACAATAAACAAGAGCAGCTCCACCTCCAAGCACATCTATTAACATGGAACATTAGTTACTAAGCTTCAGGGTGACAGAAATGCACTATAACTGGTCTTATCTGGAGCTGTGTATCACATTTTTTATTCCCTCATTAAGTCTTAGAAACAGAGATTTAAAATTCATAAGCGACGTTTGCAGACTTAAAAAAAATTATCAAATTTAGCAGAAAAAGCCCAGCCTTCACCCCCTCCTTGCCCCATGGCCCATTCACAAGAGATTTCTCTATAGTCCATTTGTACCACCACACTTGTAGCACATTTGTTTTACTGTTTTGGTTATCAACAGCATCACAGTATTCTTTAACCTGCTTTCTTATTTCTTGATCTGTATTGAGATTAATATTAAGGTAGACACTGATAAAGTTATAAATAAAAAATATATTATAAGAGTGCATCAGTAAGAGCGTGGCTTGCTGATACCACTGTCTCTCCAACTATAGAAAAACTCACTGAAAATTAATGCCTCAAGAAAAAGTTCCCACATATATCACACATAAATAAGCAGGAAAACTCTGCAGGAACAAGTTAAAAGCTAATTAATGCTTTGACCAAGTTACCTAGACATCAAACTTTGCAGTTTTAATGTTGTAACTAACACATCAGGAAACGTGTCCTTAGGAGCATCTCTTGCAGAACCATCTGCTCTATAAATACCCAACTACTGGCATTCTGTCAGTCCTCTCCCACTGGATAATGAGAATCCTGCTGCCCAGGGGACTTCTCTGCCATGGAAGAGCAAACCCCATGTCCTTGTGTGTCACTGTCAGGGAGCTCAGCTCACGTTCTTCTCACAGCAGTCCAGGCATGGCAGATCTCAGAGGACTAAGCCCAGGTAGGGTCAGCACCTGCCTCACCCAATCTGCTCTTTCTGCTGCTCCAACACTGCAAAGGCACTGAATATCCACCAGTTCCTATGGGAATCTTTGCATTTCAGATCCACGCACGAGGATGCCAAACATCTCTGTGCATTAAGCAAAGGTGGGCATAGTGAAGATGAAGATGGTACAGTTTGACTAAGCTCTTGTCTGGCAATCCCAGAAGTGTCCCCAGGTTGAGTTTCCATGATCCATAACAACCTTCACAGGTCCCTGTAACCCAGGAAAATGACAGGCTGCATTCATGCCTTGGGGTGTTAAGATTCTATACTATCTACCTCCTTGAAAAACATCACCTCATAGTCATCAGTCATATTCCCATCCTGGGACTTCAGGAGGGGCTGCAGCATGGAGAGAAATGGGGTGACATGGACCAGAGAGCTACTGCTGGCATTGGTCATCAAGGACAGAAACTGCAGTGGAACATCCAACCTGACCCCAGCCAGGAAAGGCCTCTCCTCATTTTGTATCTGCACTGGAATTGTTCTTGGGGCACCTTACAGATCTACTGTACGTGATGGAATCAAAGATGGAACGAAACCACCTTCCAAAGGGAGCTTTCAAAGGAAGGTTTCTAAACATCCTTCTCCCAAGAGTGATGGAAACCAACAAAGAGACAATCAATTCCTGCAGACACTGACAGAGGACCTGCAGTTGCCTTACCCAGGGCGACACTCCCCAGAAGGAACGCAGAGCCTCCCCCAGGCCAGACACTTCTGCAAACCCATGCAACAGAGATACACCACCTACAGCAGCCAGACTTGGATGGAGGGGTCTGCTTTTCACTGAACTCTACACATTAGACAAGCACTGTTTTATACCAGAAGAAAACCAATTCTTCAGTGGATGTTTCACAAGAAAGTGTTTCACAAGACACCAAATAGAAAAGGAGCCAAGAGCCCAGCTGAGGTGCTGGCAACTGTTCCTTAGGCTGCCATGCAGCACCTGGGATGGCACAAAGATTGGGGAACTAAACATAATCTCAGTGAGTTACTTGCTGAGGCAATGTAGTATCAAGAACCTCTAGAGATGTAAGTCAAAGTCACTTTTAAAGTTTGAACTACTTGAAGAAGGAACTCCACAGAGCTTTCAAAGCACTGATGATGGGCAAAATCCTGTCCTAAATGAAATAAAGTTGGCTGCCTGTCCAAATGGATGGGAATAGGGAGGAGGAACTACCCGAACAATTTGTACACAAGCCAGTGACAAATGAGACCTGCCCTTCAACCCTGGTGTTCCTTCCCTTGCCTTGCCTCTCCATCCCCAGAGCAGCCTCTGCTGCTCTCCCTGACCTTCTTTGCTTTTCAATACTTTTCCAAGAGTCTATTAAATGAAAAATGTCTTTTAAAAACATTAATGTTTTTCTTATGTCACACTGCAAAGGGTAATAGAAACCTTCACTGTAAATATACACAACACACTGAGGAACAATTCTAGGAGTAAAACATGGAATTGCTGCCCATGGGACTCACAGTATATCGGAAGGAAACCAAATGTATGACTGATTTTATGTGAAACAGTGAAGCACAAGTCTCATTCCAGAGATTTTAAATCCCCAGCCTTTAGCTGGAAAAAGGAACCCAGATTCTTCCTCAAATTCTTGGAGTCCAGACTGTAGCCAGGACTAGTGAAAGGGAATTTGTGAGGATGGTGAACCATATGCTTTCCCTGGGAAAACAAAACAGAGAAGCACTAAGTAAATGTTAAATAAAAGCAAATACCTACCAGCATAGAAACACATCAGGCTAAGAATCCAGGCTGTTGGTATTAAAGACTTCAGAAAATGGGGGGAGATCTGATGAGAAATCTGTTCATGCCTTAGGTAAGATTATCATTATCACCAAAGAATCATCTTCATACTATGCAATTCTGAATGCCACATTTACATCTGCAGGACAGAGCTGGCACTCACCACCCCTAGGACAGGTGAGCTGTTACTACTGCCTGTGCCACACACCAAAATTATCTTCAAGAGAAGAGATTTAAAAGTAATTAAACACGTGGTACTCAATTTGCACTGTTTCAATGCAGTCATGTGGCAATGCCCCTGCTCTGCTCCCCTGAGCAATCCCTAAGACAGGAGACACAGAGAGCTTTTGGGTTGGGCTTTTGTAATGATAAAGAGAAACTTGAAAATACAAACACCAGAGACACGCTTTTCTCTGAACATTAAACCCAGGATTTCCAAGATTATTGTTGTGTCTGCCACTTGGCTGGAGAGGTCCATCAGCTGCTCCCCCCAGTGCTGCAGACACGCAGGATGCTGGAGCATCACTGAGCACTCACCCTCCAACCTTAGTCCAGCAGGGGTAAAAAGCACTTTGTTTAGAGATCCGGCTGGGAACACAGACCATGGGTTGGAGACTTTGGTTTTTATATGCACGAGAAGTTGAACTGGAATTTTTTCAAGACATCCTCCCAGTAACTTCCACCTTTTTCTGGAAGAACTGTGGCCAAGAGCTGATGCTGAGGCAGAGATGAGCTCCTTCCAAGAGACCCTTTGTGCATGTCTCAGTCTGCCCAAATGAATCCTACTTCTTCCTACTGTAAGAACCTTCTAATAGTTATTTTTTATTGCCAGGCTAAAAAGTAACACTGGCTCCTCTTCAGTCTGTCTGAGCACTGTTACAGGAGAGAGGGACACCAGGGACCATCACAAGCCAAAGAGCTACAAATGATGGGGGGGTTCCTGATGGGTTGCATGGGGGGCACAGCACAGGTGGGTAAGTTCTGGCAGGGCTGTGGTGGAGCTGGCAGGCTGCACAAACCCCTCACCACACCCTGACCAGCACCACCACTGAGGCTTCGCCGTCCAGACACTGAGTTTTGTCTAATTCAGCTGATAAAACCCCGCAAGCTTCTCCTAAGTCAAACAATGTTACCAGCAGTACTGTCCACCTATTCTGGCAGGCAGAACCCTTGCTGTGCAAACACCCTTCCACACCCACACTTTGCTTCGACAATTAGGAAATTTTTATTTGGATTCCAGCCAAAGGAGATTGATCAATAATAGCTGTAGTAAATGTACTCCATTTCCCAGTGCATGTCTAGGTCCAGTGTGTCTCAAAGGAGGAATATACAACATTTAAAAATCATTCCATCATTTCATGCAGAAATAGAATGAATTCCATACTTCAGTTCACATGAAATACCAGAAAGTTTAATTGGTATTAAGTTCATTGTTCTGAAAACAAGAGAGAAAAAGGGAGAAGCTGCCTGTGCCACACAGATAGCCTGAGCCAGGCAGTGGTCAGAGGGCCCTGGGCAGCACAGTGCAGCTTGGCAGCAGAGAGCTGATCAGAAATGAAGCAGAGAACATGGTAAAGAAAGCAGAAAGATGCCAAACTCCCAATAAAATGAACAGAGGGTGATGTTAGGGAGGGAGCAGCTATTCAGCTGAGAACATGTCTATCAGACCTGGGCAGGAGATCCCACTGGAGATTTGTGCTCTGCTCCAGCCTTCACTTACCAGTCAGACCCAAGGGAGAAGCAGCAGAGCAGCCCCAGTTCCTCTGCATGTAAACCCCTCCAGGTATTTGAATGAAGAGATTGGTTTTGTTCAGTTGACCACATGCTCAGAGAGGACATACCAAATGCCACCCCCAAAAACAGCCTCATGAGCTTAGTCTGTGCTCCAGTGACACCAGCACAGAGCAAGAGGTCTACAAGGCACACTGTGATGTGTCTCAGATCCATGTCAGCACTGTCTGCAGGAGCTCCCTGCAATAAGCAGGATGGGCTTGACATCTGTACCTTTTTATTTGTGGCTTTCTATACTCACAACATCGTGTAATGCCTTTTCAGTAAAATGCTGACTGGTTACCTCCTGCATGACCTACTTGGAGGGTCATAGTTTGTTCTCCTGTAATGCAAAACGATGCAGAAACACATTACACAAGAATTCCACGATGCCCAGCAGCTCCTCAGCTCCCAAATTATTCCAGTCTCTGCTTAGAGGCAAGGCCAAGGGGCTCTGCTTGCTTTATCCTCATGCTGGCTGCCATGTGAAAAGAATCTCAAACACATAAAAACGAGGTGGTGTTTCTCTAATAAAGGATCACGTCTCACAAGTGTTCCACAGCAGACCATGCCCCTTACAGTGACTGCAGTGAGCTTTGCTGCAGTCTTGTTCCTCATCCCACCACAGCAACAGCTGTTTCTGTGCATTCCCTTTACTGACAGCCAAGGGAGGACAGACCTAGATTCACTCCTAAGTAATGACAGAAGGCAATAAGCAAGTGCACAACTTTAAATTTATACTTCAAGATATGATTGTAAAGCATTAAGGTTGCATGTAACTAGGTTATGTCTCTGCTGCTAAAATCTATGCATAATTTATTTATATTACAAGCTAAACATCAGGAACTGTCAGGAGGAACCTAACAGCTCCTTACTAGCACGAATTAAATGCTCTGCTCATCATATAAGCCCCAGGACAGCCATATGCTGTGATCCTGCACAGTATCAGTAAGCTAATTAAGAAACTGCCTTTGCTCACTCCTCTCTTTTGTGTGGCTTTTTAATTTGAGTTGATTTTTTCCAGTCTGGGTTGGGCAGATAAGCTTCTTCCTTTTCGTGCTGCTTCCTGCCTCCAAAGTGAAGATTCAGAGGCAAATTTTGGTTCAGTTTTTATCTCTTTCTAAAGCCATTCCTTCTCTGAAAGTCCAGTTCCCAAATACCTGTTGCACACCAAAACAGTGACAGAATCATCAGCTCCAGCATCTGGAGCAGCAACTCCCAAAGGCTGCACCCACTCTGGAAACAACATGAGTGGAGCAGTCTGTAAGCAGAGTGGGTGACAGAGAGGGCAGCCCCTGCCCTCTGCTCCTCTGGGTGGGACAGGCAAGCACCAAGAGGGGAAGGAGCCCTCTCCAGGCCTCCTTAGTTAAACAACTGCCCTACAAAAGCATAGAAAAGGACGACTTGAACTGTGATAGAGGAACCCACTGAGGGAGAAGAAAAGTCTTTGGCTTTTTCAAAGAACTGGTTTTGGAGTTGGGGGAGAAGTGAAGCTGCCTCGAGGAGGGCTCTGTACTAATGCTGATAAAAAAAAGAGAAAATAAAGGCTGGAATCTGAGAACTCCCCTTTGCCTCTCCCCCTGTTCTGCCACACTTCAGTGAGCAAAGCTCCCCTGACAGCACAGGCAGCACCACAGCTGCATCACCTGAACTTCACCTCTGCACCCTGCTCTGCACTGACAGCACTTCCAGGTCAAGGATTTGCACTTAAGTGCCTTCAGTCAGCTGGGGATGAAGGGGCTGCCTCCAGTCCAGAGAGTGCACACAGGACAAATATTATGTGACTGACACCACATACCATTATCATGCCTGCAGGATCTGAAGATGGATAGAGCTTGAAAGTAATGCACTTTGAAAGCTCTAATTCCCAGGCACTTTTCTTCAGAGAAAAGCCACACATTAATCATTAATAAGAAAGAAGGGCATAAGCACCTGGCTTTGACAGCCTTTCTTCCTTCTGCTCCTCAGATTCAGCTCACAGGGATGGGAAGGAAAAACAGGCACAACAGTCTCACTGATACACTCAGTCCAGTTGTGTGGAGACCTTTTCTGTCCAAACAAGACCACATGTTGCTTGACAAACCTCCTTTGCCTCCCTGTGCCTCACAGACACACAGCCCTGCTCCAAACAGCATGTGCTGTGGTGTGTGGGGACACACACATTGTGTTCACAAACATATGAAGACACAGCACTTGAGGAACACATCCAGTGTCTTTGTTACCTGGGACTGAAGCACTGCAAGTCACCTCTGCAGGACAAGATGTACATGCAGGCAGCATAATGCCCTCTGTTCTCCTCAGAAAAAAGGCTTATTACATCCTTATAAAAAAATTCTCTCTGACACATCCTAAGTATTAATGATTTACCATCAAGTTCTTGCAGTCATCTTTTCTCTAAAGTACCTAAGAGGAGCCTGCAGATACTTATACATAATTTCTCAACCTGGTGGAACATGTTTTTGGCTCTAAATCCACTGAGCCCTTATCTCACACTTACCAGGTCTCTTAGGTTTGAATTCCATGGGACCAAATTTAATTTATACCTACAGGAGTTGCTTATTCCCAGTTGCAGTCTCTGGAATCAACCACTTCAAAATCCTTGAACTGGTATTTACCAACTTCAGGGGAAGGCACAGACAGAGGTGCCAGTCCCACAATACAGACAGAAGAGTGAAGTCCAGAGCCACTCAGAAGCCTAAATCTCACTGAAACCAGAAGGAGATATGGCTATTCAAAGTTTGACCACAAAAAGGTTTATACCACTAATCTTGCCTGTAATTATGTCAGTGCAGTAGCAGAACAGCAAATAAATCCATCGCTCCCAAGTGTCATGTGACAGCTCCAGTCACCAGGCTGCCCCTTCCCTTCTCAGGAGCTGATGTTGGACAAGCTGTTATGTGCAAACTTGCTCTGAAGACTGTGTGTTTTTTTGGGAAGTCAGGTGGGTGCAGTTTGTTTGTGCTCACACACCAGGCCAGGGCTCTGAACCCTGGGGCTGTCTGTGAATGCCAATTTCTGTGTACTTGGAGAATTGACAAGAAATGCTGCAGCTACAGATGGTACCCCTGGAAAAAGGAGCACTTTGCATCTGTTTGCTATGCAAATTAATTCATTTAACATTTGTTGACAGCAGGTCAGTTTAGCACAGGAATCAGGCTAGAAAGTTGGCAATTTAGGAACCAAGTTCTACTCTGTCCTCTTAGAAGTGAAAAAAATCCAAGAGAGAATTAAAAGTAATTAGGCAGAAAACAGCAATTAAGCCCAGAATGAATTTAATTTTTAAACCATTAAAATCCTTGCTGCTTCCAGAGAACTAGGAATCATGGATATCTCCACAGAAAACAAAAACAGATCACTCACTTGCCCTCTAAACCAGGGAAGCACCACCTGGCCACCCAGGGCAGGTCTCGGGCACTGCCTGGGGGCTCTCGAGCCACAGGAACTCAACTTATCCTCTTTCCTAAAGCACCTCAATGTCTGGGTCCAAGTTGCAGGAAGGACCACAAAATGGCTTTGTTAAGATGCACCAAATCATTACATTATTTCAACTGGAGTACAATTTGAAAATGCCTCAGGACTGCAAATCCCAGCACGCATTTTTGGAGTTTAAAGACCAATAAAGAAGACAGTAACCAGAACAGACATTTCTCCATCTACCTAGAAGAATAAAATACAATGTGAAGACACAAAACTTGTAAATGAAATGAAGGAACATCTGTGCATATTTAATGATCCTTCTAGCAAGCAAATGTCTTCCTTACTTCTTCCCCAGTCCTACTTTTTCACTTTGCTTTGTTTTTTACTGCTTCTTTGCAGACTTCTACCATACATGTTTCTGTTACCAGCTTCAGCAGAAGATACGAATAGCTCTATTTTATAAAATTACACCCAAAGCAGCATCTCTCACAAGGCTCGTGCCCATTTTCAGTAGTAAAATGATTATGGATATTGCAGATCCATTCATCCTGCTGGATCTGCCTCTAGACACAAAACACAGCAATGCAAGAGGAAACATCTTTTTCCTGATCTCAGGATGAGAATGAAGACAAAATTATCATCACCTGCACTAGTTTCTGAAATCTTGGTAAAGATTACAGCAAAAGCATCCAATAAATTTCATTATCAGACCATACTTTGCAAATTGGATGTGCTGCCAAGTTTGCAATGAGGAAAACAGGATTCCCAAAACATTTACTTGAGCAGAGTTTTTGGTAAGTCAAGTACAGAGAGATGGCACACAGAACATGGTAATCCCAGAGTTAAACAACATGGCAAAAGAAAGAGCAGATCAATGGCTTTCCTGATGATGACAAACTGCACTTTCTCTGACTTCCAAATGACCAGGTCCAAACATTACTCAGTCACACACAGACAAAAAGCAGCTCAGACAGGCCCATTCCTGAGGGCATGTCCTGTGGCCACACAAAGTAAAATCAACATCAGGCCTCACAGAGGGATTTTTGTTGTTTCAGAAAGTGGGTAAATCAGGGCTACACAGAGCCAATGAGATACCTCAGCTTTAGCCAAGGGGCAGAGTGCTTGGATCGTGGCTCTCATCTTGTCAGGTTAATTCCCAGCACTGGTGCAGCTACAGAGGGGTCTGCTAAGGCACCAGCCCAGTCACTGACCCTGCTGGAGAAGCCTCCTCCCCCTCCCCCACCAGCCCTGCTGCCCCACACACATCCCTGCAGCCCCCCACACCCAGCCCTGCGGCCCCCCACACCCAGCCCTGCGGCCCCCCACACCCATCCCTCCTGCCCCACACACCCATCCCTCCTGCCCCACACCCAGCGCTGCGGCCCCCCACACCCAGCCCTGCG
>JAWWEV010000037.1:6785018-6825661 GCA_035583235.1 Hafferia zeledoni
ATCCTGTGACAAATCACACCTCTATTCAGGAGGCTCATTTGAGCTCTGCAGTGGTTTCTTTCCTCTCCCTCCTGCCCCACACACACATCCCTCCTGCCCCACACCAGCTGGGCTGAACACCAGCAGTTCATTCACCCTCAGGCACACAGGGCCAAGGGGACTGTGCAGGACACAACTCACCCTGACCTACTCAGAGCTGAGCCCTCCCAGCCAGGAGGGAGAGACACAACTGGTATTGTGGACAGGACAGGACTGGAGAGGAAAGTGAGATGGATCAGGATTTGAAGAAGAGATAAAGGTAAATAATTGTAGTGTTGGGGTTTTTTTAATTACTTGTTTTTAATTATTTTGAAATAAGTGTTTCCATGGCTCCACATTATCAAAGGAAAGACCTAGATTAAGAACAAAGTAAAGATGAGTAAGCAGTGCTAAAAGAAAAAAAAAGGCAAATAATAATTAACTGGCAGTTCACGCTGTGAATCACTGAGTTTGAAACAAACTCGCCCACATCTGTTGATAAACTTCATTAACTGAAAAAATGATACTGAAATGAACACCCTCCTGCATACACAAGCCTGTCTTGTGCTTAGATACCTGAACTGCAAGGACACCTGAAACCTCAGACTCAAAGATTCTGTTATTTTGGAAGACAACACAGCTCCCACCTGAGGCTCCCTTCCAAAGGGGATCGGGGGGGCTGGCACACCACCAGGAGGACTAACCTCCCAATTAAATACCAAATTGGTGAACAGTTTGCAGATTGCAATAAGCTCCATTCACGGAAAATTGAATTTCTAGGAGTAGCCAGTGTGTCAATGAGAGAAGTGTAGGCAAAGGGGGTTTTAACACTGATGGCTGCCAGACAGATGGTGCAACAATTTATTCTCTGCTGCTGTTAACTATGGGATCTTGCTGCTGCTTTTAAGGATGAGCTGCAGAGCACTTCAACAAACACCACAAAATTATTTCCAACACTTTTAATGTTAATTACTTTTGCTATATCCATTTACATTCCCAGATTTGGAGGTGCTCTACAAAAGGCAGACAAGATCCAGCCAAACAGGGAGCCCAATCAGCTGCCAGAGAGCTCAGCCACTGCTCCAGCCCTCTCTGGTCCTGGACTCCCCTCCCTGCAGCTTCCCTCCAGCAGCACAGCAGTCCTAACTCACTGGCTGCTGGAAGGGCATCAGGACCACTTTGAAATCCCAGAAGTTCAAATTCTCTAACATATCTCATTACTATCATGCTCCACACCTCTCTTCATTAGCTTTAGGAACACAGTGCCCAAAGGGGCACAAACTTTTGTGTTTCCTATAAAACCAGTGCTTTACTTTAAAATAAAAAAACAATGAGTAGACTCAAAGATATGCTGGAATGCAGAAGTTCAAGTGGATCCACATACTAATAAAATTTTATCATGTGGATTAGGCCAGTCTACTAATGAACAATTTATTGTCTACACTTACTGGAGAATCTCATATTCATGGAGATAATCCTTTTATTCCCCTACCATGACTAATTTCCTTTTGCAGAACACCATTAGAAAGTGAGACACTGGTAAGTAAAAACCTGTGATGGCTGGAGCCTGCTTAAAGGACCTGAGTTCCCACTGGGACTGCAAATAATTTCAGTAATGGGCCCTATCAGAACACTTTTCATTACTTTCTTCATTTATGAAGTTACTCAGGGGAATAGTTATTGCAATTTAGAGAGCACAAGCCCAAGAAACAGAAATGAATCAACTTCTGAAGATGCATTAATCAGTAGAAATCTGACAGACGTGTACTTGAGAGCAACAGAAGGTATGATGCCAAATTTTTATTAGTTTTGTTCAAACTAATTGACTTCATCACAAAGCTGAAGAGTCTAAACTGGGCATTACTGTTTTATCTCGGAAGAAAAGAAAAATGAGAGACACTGTTTAGGGAATGTTGGTTCTCCCAAGTTTTTCAGACTGCATTAGGACTCCTGCTCCTGCTCCCCAGGTGCTTTCAGAAACGCAAACACAGTATCTAACCAGAACAGGCTCCTTTACAAGCAATAGGAGAAGGAATATTCAAGTTCCTAAATGGTCAGTAGTTCTTAACTGATTTCCCATAGGTTTTTAGTCACCTTTGCTTAAAACAGGAGAGTGTCCTCAAAAGGCTAAAACTGGATCTGTATTTCAGGGTCTGTGTCATTCCATGAAACTTGTTCCCTTCCAACTGCAAAAAATGCCTTTTTATAGGAAAGGGCCTAAAACAGTTCTCTGAAAACACACTTTTCTAATAAATAAAACCAAGGGAAGCAGGGAATGTACTGAAGTTTGCAGAAAGAGCCCCCTGATCACACTGCAATAGGTGAGTGTGACTGTCACTCTCAGTACCTGTGGCACAGTTCACTCTGCAAAGTGCCTGTTCTGCACCCAGTTCTGCACCCTCTCCTGGGTCACTCCATTCCGTCTGGGTGACCCTTCCTGGGTCACTCCATCACATCTGGGTGACCTCTCCTGGGTCACTCCATCCCGTCTGGGTGACCCTTCCTGGGTCACTCCATCCCGTCTGGGTGACCCTTCCTGGGTCACTCCATCCCGTCTGGGCGACCTCTCCTGGGTCACTCCATCACGTCTGGGTGACCTCTCCTGGGTCACTCCATCACGTCTGGGTGACCTCTCCTGGGTCACTCCATCCCGTCTGGGTGACCCTTCCTGAGTCACTCCATCCCGTCTGGGTGACCCTTCCTGAGTCACTCCATCCCGTCTGGGTGACCCTTCCTGGGTCACTCTTCCTGGGTCACTCCATCACATTACACACTGCCCTTCTGAACCCACTCCCCCCAACCCGGACACACAACCTACTCTTCACACTTGACCCCACTGGACAGACCACACTGACAAGTCCTGCAAGAGAGCCTGTGGCAGGCAAAACACTGCTATTGTGGCCACTCTGCAGAAATAAAGACACAGGATATGTTACTTCTAATCAAAATGACCTCAATTAAGTAGTCCCAGGACTGGTGAGGAGACCAATACCCCCAGCTCTGCCCTACCGTAGGCAGCCTGAAGTGTTCTTGAAGACAGTTGTCCACTCAGCATCCCGAGGCTTGGAGTCCTCGTTGGGCTCGCTCTCCCAGCCCGAGTGGGGGATGATCACCTCGTTGGTGAGAGTCTGCAGGCCGTGGTTGATGATGACCATCTTCAGGGGCTCGTAGGAGGACAAATTCCACAGGGTGCCTGCAGGAGAAACACTGATTATTAAGTAACAAGAGAATAACAACTATTTAAAATCTCTGCACTGAAGAGAATCACAAGATTCACAGCAAATCGCTTGAAGGTTAAATCATAAAACTAAACAAAAAGGCAAAAGGACTTGATGAGCTGCCAGACCAGCACCAGTACAGGGAAAACTCCCCAGCTGCTCCAACAGAACTTTTCAAAAGCATGGATGCATTTTTATCAAGACATGGATACTGTTGAACTCATCAAGCCCTACAGAGTACATAAAAGTGATGTGCTATTGGAGATTAATAGGATTTTTCTGCTATACACAAATTTGGTTACACTTTAAAGTCTAGCTATGCCTCAAGTAAAAATTCATCCGGTGCAGCAGACAAGTATATTGAGCAACTCCTTGGAGGGATGAATTTCTGGAGCATCATTGATCTTATGCTTATCTTCTGCACAAGATAATATTTCATTCAAGTCTCCTCTCTATTATTTACTTTCACATTTTCCTGTCACAGGCAGTATCTGTGTTCAAATCTCCTGGTGCCACAAGCATATGATTCCTTGAAAAAGCTGAAAACCAAAACTCCTCTGTCTTTTCATTTTTACCTCAATTATGAGGCAAAGCAGACAGAAGTCAAACATCAAAATCAGCCTAATGGAACTACAGCTTTACAACTGCAAAACACTTGGTGTCAGATAAGTGATGTAAGTTCCCAGCAGACCTGTACCAGTGTCCTGACAGTCATTACTCATTAGAGTGGGACTAAAACAGAATGTTCACTTCAGAGACAATTTCTGCACAGACTCAGCCTGGCACCATCTGAGAACTGTCAGTAACAACACTTGGAGGGAGAGCCAGACACACACTTTTGGTCTCCAAGGAAAAGTGTGAGGACTAGCAAGATTTCAGACACCCCAAATGGCAAAGCTGGTTTCCACAGAACACACAGGACATCTTTCCTAAGCAGATGCAGCATGAACCTGGGGCTCTCTGTGTTACCCCAATGAGGAATTTGTGCACTCAACAGTTCAGCAAACTGCACATTTCCACCACCCCTTACACACCTTTAAAGCAAAACACACGAGAACAACAAAGGCGTGACCTTTTGTTTCAAAGTTCCAAAGTTGGAGGTTTAAAAACTTTGAAAACAATGGGACAAGGTTCTGGGTCTGTTACCGAGTCTGGCAGAGGCACCTGCTGGAGCAGGAGCGGATGGGCCCAGCACCCGATTTCAATACCCAAGTGTTATCCAGGGAGGGCCAGGGTGGGTACCAGGGCACAACAGGAGCTTCAGCTCTGTTTGAGGAGTGGTGGCCCTGACCCAACCCCTCAAGGTGACAACCAGCAGAGCCCCCTCAGTGATGTGCTGCTGTGTCTCCCATTCACAGTGAGCATTACACAATCCAGGCACCTGCTTACACTCAGGATACCACATCAACTAATGAAGACACTCAGGGGCAGACAATAGAGTGAACATCATCATGTTTCTTTCAGTCTTTTTCTAAAACTACAAAAACTATCCTTTCTTGGCCTACCTTCCTTGCTATTCATAGACAACACACTGTATGAGATTTGTATAACCTACTTTTTTAGCTTTCAAACAAGCCAGTGTAGGTAAAATATGAATTAATTTGCTCTTTGCAGCCATTACAATAAATCATGCTTTGTCACTGCAAAGCACCAATTGTTGGACAATAAGAAAAAACCCCAAACCAAGCAGAACAGGTTAATTGGTCCCATTTTGTTATGGAAAGAAAGCCTTTATGTCTCATAATAAAGTGGTTCAAAAATATACAACACAGAAAAAAATAAATGCTAGTCAATATTTATAATAAGACTATAAAAGCTGACATGTAAGCCACCCCATTAATTTTAAATACTTGACTAGACAGTCTTTCTTTAGTTATTGCACAGCAATTCCTTAAGCATATCAGAGTCACTGATATAAAAATAATAACTACAATTAAATCCCTAAATGCATGGCTGGCTCAGGACTTCAAAATTCAAATGTAAAATCTGAACAGCCAGCACTGAATGAGATGGATAAACCCCAGGAAATCACACAGGAAAATCACCTCTGGAGCAAAGCTGGATTTGAACAGGGAACTGTGGGTGCAGAATACTCTGGTTCTGGAGGGTTATGTCAGGGTTCCCTCACAGCCCCATAAATGGAGCATTTGGAATTTGCAGTGGTGAAAAAAACCACTATTAAGAGAAGATGGAACAGTCAAGGAACTCAGTGCAATGTTCCTAAGGATCCTGTTCTCCTGAAACTGCAAAATAGTGCAACTGGAAACAATGCTGAGATGGGGAAAGATCTAAGTTTTAGTATCTGACAGCTCTTCAATTTGCAAAGCTCTTTCCTAAATGCACACACTACCTTTGCACCCAAAATGAGAGTCTGCCTCTTCCCCTTTCCTGCAGCAGTGGCATAATCTGTTCTCTCTAGAGTGGAACTACAAAGGCAAATTTCACTTTACAAGAATCAGGTAGACATGTAAGGAAAAAGTCAGAAATACCTATACAATTTCAAAGAGCTCTAAAATTACAGGACTGTATAAAGTTTTCCAGTGCTCAAATATTTTGCTTGTTTCAAGACTTAGAGATTTCTGTCTGGATTTCTGTATCTTCAATTGCAGAGTGTAAAATTAAATCCTCACCTCCAGACTCCTCCTTCTCCTACATTCTCATTCTCCAGTGGTTATTTCAACAGACTAAATGAACTGGAATTCAACAGCATTCCAACTGGACTGAGAACAGCACTAACCTGCCAATCTGCACCTCAGCTTTGGTGCTGGTAACCCCACCCAGCCCAAGGGAAGCACCTGCCCCAATGGGAAGATGTCCTGGACTGGCTCACCCAGAGTTTGTATTTAGAGTTGGCTGCAATTTATGCAATAAACCATTTGGGGGGGTGTATTTGGACTGTCAGTCTCACTGAGTGACTATCAGACAAGAGGGACTGGAGTTAAACACAAACCTTTCCAACATCCCCTTTGAAGAAAACCCCCAAAACAGTTTACAAGTTTTTCAATGTTTCATCTGCCTCTCATCTCCCAAGTCTTCCACAGAAAAAAAAAAACAAATGAAAGAAGAATAAAAGAGAGTGTTACTATTAAAAAAAGAAAGTAACACAAACTCTTCAAATTCTTCAAAAAGGTCAAAGCACCTGAATTTATAATATTCTTCTTGATGGTTCCACGAGGAAACCCAATAGAGTCCCTCTGTTGAAGAGCATTCAGCAAGAGAAAATGCACAGCCCTTCAAATGGAGCACAGGATAAACTGAGATGAGGGAATCTTGTGCTTCCAAAGACAGGAAAAAAAATTTCAGGTTCAAGACTGACTTCAGGGGGGAAATATTTCACAAGAAAGGAAATGGAAAACAAACACGTTGACAATACAGTTTTCTTATTCAAAATTATGAAACAAAGAGCTCTAAATCCCACCATCCTTTCAGCTCTAGAGAAAACAAATCTCATGGAAAAGACACAGAGGAGAATGGGGAACAAGTTCAGCTCAGACTGAACCATTCAGCAGCCTAAGAAAAAATCTGAGCAAAAAAATATCCCTGTAAGTTTGACATCCATCTTTAAAAATCACTCCCTACCTCTATTAGCATAACACACTAATGATCTAACAAGCTGGAAACACTGTTTTTAAAACTCTAAGTTTAATCAATGCCAATGAATAGCACTCCAGAGAAATCAAGTCACTACCAGAGCAGCACAGGGGAAATGAGTTCCCTAAATCTGCCACACACTTTTCACCACAAGCTTTGGCCTCTTTGACCACAGACTGCTCCAGTTTTATGACTAGAGAAAGAAGATGAACTGTTGCTTTTCAGGAGCTGATCACAATCATGATTAATCTTGATTTTATTCATAAATACTGTTTGCAACATGTATCTCTAACGACAACCATCACCCCTGATTTTTCAACATTTCTCAGCAGGAACAATAGCTGCAAGTTTTTATTTCGAAAGGACTGATTATTGTAAAAACTTATTAAAAATCATTATTAACTACAAACATAACTATGTGATTTATGTAATGTTAAACTGATTAGGACCACAGCCCTAATTTCCCAAAACTCTGCCTCCTTGGAGTCATGGCAAGATTTTTAATGAAATGGTGCAGAACACAGACATGCTCTTATCTTCTGAAATCCATGGGAAACACTTTCCTTGCTTTGCTTATTTCCAAAAATCCAACGTCCCCAAGAAACCAGAAGCTGTTTTATTCCTTTTCCGTGGTCCATACCAGACAGTTATCACTTAGCACAACAAAGCACTCTGCAGTGTATTCCCTGAGCATTCTCGCTGGGTGTTGGTCCAGCAGGTAGTGCTTTGACAGACTTGTTGGTACCAAAGCCCCAGAGATTGGAGCTGTTCTTCTTCAAGTGGGGGCAGGTTGAGAACCTCAACACGAACCAGAGTGTGACACCAAGAAAAGGGACCTTCTCCTGCCCAGCCTGTAACAGCAAATGGAAGGAGTGAGCTCCTCTTGCCCAGCAGGTTGCACACAGCAGGGATTCCAAGGAGAAGTCATGTCTGACCAGCTGAGGGATCCCAGTGCCCAGGAGGTGTCAACTCAGAGCCAGCTGATCCATCTGCCAGTTGCTATTCAGGCGTTAGATCAAAATATTTCATGTGCAGAGCATTTTGAAGGTCAATCATTTTTCAATTATGGCCAATTTGGCAACAGGAAAATCACGTCCTGCACCACTTAAAATCAGTGCAATGTCATTAAACAACAAAATTACTCCAATGTTCTCACAAAGAACAAAATTATTCATTAAAGCTACCAACTTCTGATTGCTTTTCAAAGAATGTAACAGAATTTTTGTCTTGCATATCTGATGGGAACATTTCCTCCACAAAAACCTTATCACTCAAGATAAAACTTTTGTAGCTTTCCCAATCAGAATAGATTTAATTCCTTATCAGCCTAATCCTCATTTCTCAAGAAAATGATCCACAGAGAGTTCAGCAAAAAAGCTGCAAGACTAGAAAGAGATGCAAGTAGAAATTCATGGAATATTTCTCAACACAACTCTACTCATGATTTATTTAGCTTTTCTCACTGCAGTAGATGGGAAACATTTAAAAAGACAAAAAAGTGAAATCTGTGGTATTTTATATCTTGAGTTTTGAAGGTATTTTTTACACACTTCACAGATGAGGGACATCAAGTTTTAGTGCCATTTGCAGATGTATCAAAAAACAAAGATGGGACTAACCCAGAGAAGTTTTTCAAATGCTGCTAAACCCAGTGCTATCTGAGAACAAAAACACAGACTGGCTTAATGTGGCAGCAGTGGTTGGTGTGTCAGCACACTCAGCCTGCTTCAACATGGTGTCTAATTTGTGCTGTCCAAAAGCACAGCTCCTGAGAATTGGCCAGGTGAACACACTCCTGCCACGAGCAGCCTCACCTGCTCAGCACTGACACCACACCCCCCGCCCCTCCCTCCTGCTGCATCTGCCTCTCCTGTGTTTTTAGCACCTTGGTGTGGCTTTTCCCCACTCCACTGCCCCAGTGCCCAGACTCTGCTGGAGGCCTGATTTGTCCTGCTCTGCACAGCTGGGGCTGCTCCATCACATCACCAAGGAAATGAGAAGCCACAGAGCTGTATAAAGCCAAGGGCTGACTCTCAAATTCGATCAAATGATGCTCTCTTTTGCCAGAAACACCCTCTCCAAGCAGTGAGTGTCAGCGTGTGCTCCAAGCACCTCCTGTCCTGCAGGCAGGCAGTGTCCCACACCCACACAGTCACAGCTTCAAGCCTCGAAGCGCTCTTGAATTCAGACAACTGAATTATTTAACCTTCTTTAAGTTACTGAAATCTCTTTGGAAAGCAAGATTTTTATCAGTTATCCCAGATGGGATGACCAGTTGATGATTACTATGCAGCTTTTGAAACACAGCCAGTATAAGTTAAATACTAAACCACAGATAAGTCAATGTGTCATAGTGAACTTCAATTTGTAGCCTGTTAACAGAAATAAACCAGCAAACCCTGAATGCTGTTGTATTTGCCACTTTTTCTATCACTGCATTGCTGATGAGATCCCCAGAGATTTCGCTCCAGACAGAATGCAAAGCTTTAGTGGCAAAGGCAGGGTTTGGTTTGTGACCAGGGAACAGCTCCCCAGAGAGGAAGCTGAGGTGGCTTCCAGGAGAACATCGGAATTGTGATGGGAATTTCTGAGGTTGCACAACACAGTCCTTGTGCCTGAATGCTCCCTTTGCCCTTCAGGCTGGCTCTTGTTTCTCTCTGCTGCCTTTTGGAGCTCATTTTCCGAACGGACAATTCCACATTATCAGCTGCAGCTCTGAACACGACTGCAAGCACAGCACAGCCACACAGGCATTGCTGGAATACCCTGCTCTGTCTCACACCAGATCTGGTGATAAAGCCTTAGAAGGGGAGGAAATTATTCCTGGTTAGGTGGAGATTACATGCACATCATCTGTTACTGGGCATCTGTTCAGGTTAATGCCCTTAGTATTCCTGGGGTTTTTCAGTAAGAGGAAATAAAGAGCTCTAAATAACAAAAACAAAAGTGGAATAAAACTACTACATTTGATTTCCAAGAACTGCTGCCAAATAAAATGCATTTGAACTGTACAGCTAATTAATCAACTGGAAATCAAAGCAATAGCCATTTATAGTGAAAACGAAAAACATCCAGTTGGTTTTTTCCATCTCAGAAGTGACTGATTACCACTTAGCATTATAATGATATTCCTTCAGAGTAAATTATAGACTGGCTTCTCCTTTCTTGAATATAAGGAAACAAATTTATTGCTTCTCAGCACTCCAGAAATGAGTTTTGATTAAACTAGAACAGTAGATAAACAGATATTCTTTATTCAAAATAAATAAATAAATGTCAGTCTGCCATCATAGTAAATGAGCACAACAAATGGAATATAAATACTACCTGCAGAGTTTCCATGTAAGGAGGGAGAGCACAGACAGCCATCCAAGCACAACCAGCAGGTGCTGCTTGGAGGTTCTCTGACAGAAGAGACAGCTCTCCTTTGCCAGCTCACTGGGAAAATATCCCTGCTAGTTTCAACACTGTATATTTAGACCTAGTTTGCTAAATATCTGTAATGGCTGGGGAAGAACAGATGGAACACCCAAGGCCACTGCTCATCTCAGAGAATTATGATTACCAGTAAAAACTTAGAGAGCTACTATAATTTTTGGAGGAGATTAGCGAATTATGATGTTTACCTCTAATGGCTTAATCCATATCTGCAGCAAGGTCTGCCTGCAGAATCCAGCACTGATAAGGTAGTTACACAGTTTCAGCCCTGGACACATTTTCACCCTCACAAAGCTTTCTGAAAAATTCTACTCTGGCACTGAAATTCATTGGAACTGCCCTGGTCTCCATCCAAACATCCCCTGCGGCTTCTGAGAAGAGAAAGGGAAATCCATTTCACTCCTCATGATTTATGGGAGACTGAAGAACAATATCTTTCTCCTTACTTAAAGAGCTGACATATTTTCCACCCTCTTCCACTTAATGGCTGAACTTTGAAACTTGGCATATACTTTATTACGCTTTTTGGAAAATGTCCAAGACTAAGTTCAAATAAAAACAGGTTAAATAATGGAATTATAAGTGTTTGAAAACTCCATGCAAAGTGTGCATGAACTCAGTAGCGTAAAATGTAATTCTCCTTTTTCTCATCATTACAACAAACCACCTCATGTCCAGAGCATCTCAACAGCAAACCCTACACTCTCTAAAATCTTAGTTTTCCAGCCCAGAAGTGCTGCAACTTTCTGTACAGCCTGGGAGTTCCCAGCACCAGGCTGGAAGTGTTCCTGAGGAGACTCTGCCTGCACTACAAATATAAAGGAGTGGGGGACATGGCAGCAGGATTGTTTTATACGAGATTAACAAGGAGAGATTTAGATTAGCATATCTTACCTCATGATTACAACACGCTGAGGGCAAGCACACTACAAATTACCTGTCAGTGAAGTTGCTATAACTCATTTAAGCTCCAGCAACCCAACCACAAGCAGTTGCCTGCTACATCCAAGAGAGCATCATCCATCTCTCACCAGCCAGGAAACCCGAGTGCACCACACACAATCTCAGTCCCCTCCTGACAGGCACCGGTGCCTTCGGTGCTCTCACACCACAGAAATGGTGCAGCTGAAGAAAGAGCTGCAGCCACTGAACTGAACTCTCCTTCAGTGCTCTGATCTCCAGAAATTCTGGTTCCTGAAGCTGAAAGGACTGTCCTAAAGACTAATTCATTAAAGAAAACACAGACACTGACCTGTAATTAGCTCTCTGACTTCCATGTCGTTTGTTTTCCGCAGCAGTCTGATCAATGCAGGGATCCCGTCACAGTTCTTTATGGCCACTTTGTTTTCGTTATCCTTCCCGTAGGAGATGTTCCTGAGAGCGCCGCAGGCCTTCCTGTGGACCTCAGGCTTTGGGTGATCCAGCAGCCCCACCAGGATGGGGATCCCTTTGAGGTGCCTCACGTCCTTTTTGATTTTGTCGTTCTCGTAGCACAGGTGCTGCAAATAGGCCGCGGCGTTGGACTTGACGGGGTCGATGGGGTGGCTGAGCATGGCGATGACCTCGGGCAGGTCGGGGTCCCTCCAGCGCGGGTCCTTGCGGATGCTGTCGATGGACGGGGAGCGCTTGCCCAGCCGGTCGATGCTGGCCATGCTGCCCCGCTCCGGCTGTGCCAGCGGCGCCGCGTACCCACCGTGCAGGTACGGGATCCTCTCCTCAACCATCTCTGTCTCGATGGGGTCATCGTAGCCCCTGTAGGAAACAACAGTCCCAAGAGAGAGAGAAAAGGGGAAAAGAAAAAAAAATACATTTGAACTCTTCGTAACCATCAGTATCGCGATTTCAGCCACGAGCAAACCTTTTAGCATCACAAACATCATTAGTGGCAGCGTATCTACAGTTTCCAACAGTTTATTTGTAGTAACTTGAAAATTCACCACAGTTGAGTTCTCAGCAGTGATGGGACTCCAGCACAGTGTTTGTTTGGCTGGCAATGAAACGATGACAGGAACCGCAAGCCATCAAACAGATGGGTTTCACTTTGGTCACTTAGCAAAACAATTAAACGGAACTGGATTACATTTAGGAGGAAACACTCATCTTCATTAATGCCTCTACTTCTGCAAAAAACCAAAACTCTAATTAAAGGCATTCAAGGCCTGGGCAGAGACCACACTTTTCAGCATATCTGAGAAGTTCCAATACATTTCAGTGTTGATGCTCAAGTGCAGTCTACACTATCCTTAATCAATGCGACCACAAACCGATTTTTCACACGTAATGTTCTGTCAAACCATCAGCACCTTTTACCTTGCTGGTTTTCCCTGGACAGGTTTGTCACTGTCTCAGTATTGCAGTCAGCTCAGTCAAGCAAGTGGTTTTAATTGCTCCAAAATGATTCTTAAAATCTTTCATCTGAAGCACTGAGTGATGTTATTGAACCATTTCTGATGTCGTGCTCAAGTATAGACTATTAGAACTCAGAAAGAAAACAGAGCCTGCCGTTATCCCAAGGAGACAGGTAATTAAACCAGGCTCTGGGGACAAGAGCAACTGGAGGTGGAGACTGAACTCGGTCTTGTACAATTAACGCTTTTAATGTTAAAAGCCCCTCTCTTGACTTTAAGTTGCTTTAATTGCTGTTCTAGACCATAAACTGAATGAAAGGATAAAAATGGGCAAGTCTCCAAAACCCAGAATGAATCTGAAGAAATCCTTTTATCAATGCAGTTTTTTGTGTATAATTCAGCAGTTGCTCTACACAGTCATTCACACTGCCTGGACAGGCATATTTGCTGTTACAGAACAAAGCTGTTTCCATCGTGTAACAGCATTGAAAAGATTTACTTTTGTGCACGCACACAGGGCAGAAGGAACAACAAAAACGTTTAGCTACTCCTCAAGCAAAATTCTGTTTTCAAAAATGCAAATTTGTGACAACCAGCATTAAAACTATAACAAAATCTCATTTCTCAAACTCATCCTCATGTTAAGTTCTTACTGATTGCATGAAAGAAAAGCAGCAGAAGATTAATTGTAATAACTGCCCTCTGCACAGCTGTTGCTTGCTTGACTTGGTAACTCGCAATTCAGCACATCTCAGTCCTACGAGCTGCCCACCAGACAACTGTGCACCACCTCAATTACACCTGCACAATTAAGTTTCTCTCTCATCCTCATCCGTGCAAATACACAAAGATAATTACTGTCTTGGGATGCAGTTTGTTTGCTTTATTTCCATAAAGCCTTCCAAACAGAACCACACAGATGGGCCCATCTTCCTCATGCTGTATCCTCTTCTCTGTGCCACACAAAGCTCCTTGGTTGCATTTCATTTGGCAAAATAAAACTTCAGTTAGGACTTTAAATTGCAATGCTGTCATTACAAAAGAGAGAGCACCACATAACTCTTATTCCAACAACAATCAGTTTTTTAATTGTCAATCACTAGTTATTAAATGAGTGTGAATACCTGAAGTCAAGAATCAATCGCTAAGCAAAAAAAGGAAACCAAAAGTAGATCACAACTCAACTTGCTACTTATTCTAACAAAGTTGTTTTTAAAAAAAGGTTTTTTCTTCCACTGCTCCAATGCAAAGCCACTGATGCACCAAAGGCTCTGATGATCCCTGAGGAAACTCCCCAGGACACAGAGCTGAGGTAGAAGAGGGCATGGGAAGAGGCAGCGTGTTTCATGCTGCACGGAAGGGGCTGGAATCCTGAGTGCTGTGGATATGGACAGTTGTGGATGGTTGAGGATGAATCCCACAGGATGTGGTGGGAAGAGCAGCACTGCTTAGAGCCCACCAGAGCTCTGTGTGAAGTGGTGAGCCCAGGGCAGAGTGCTGGCCCCATCCCACAGCAGAAGCAAAGCATCCCCAAGGAAACACACACTGAACCACAAGTGGCTTTTCTCAACTGCTGGCACATTCATACAGTCCCATCCTTACATGAAACCTTCACCTGTTCCTGCCAATATCAACCTGCTTCTGCTGGACCATCTCCTCAGTGAAAAAATAAGATTGCACACCTAACACACCAAGGCAGTGTCTCTCAATTATATGTAGAGAAAGGATGAATACAAAAACCACATCTGCTAAAATAAGCCCACACAAGTCAGGTCCAACAAAACTTTGAGGATGAAACAGTGTCAAGAGCCACTCGTTAAAGCACCAGTAACAAAAGTCAATGACTTTATGTGGCAGCAAAGAAAAAAGCTGGACACTTGACCTTCTGAAGACCCCAAATCATTATCTAGAGGCTCTGAGATCCTGGTATGACTTAAGAGCTGTGCAAGAAAGCCCAGCAAAGACAAGTATCACAGCCAATTAGAGTCACAGGAGTAAATACAGTGATCAAGGCTGAAGAAGGTTAAAAAAAACAGGGGAAAAACCCCAAAGAAAAATACCAACTGCAAGCAAACCATACTATAACTAAAGAAAGATACTGAAATACTCAGAGCTTCCCTTGCAAAGTATTACCTTTGCCATTGTTTAATAGCATTGAAGGGAAGCAGTTTACCAAACAGGTCACTTGCAAAGGAGAACAACAACTGCTGAGGCAGCACAAGGCAGAACTGCCACAGAGCCCCTGTGTGTGGCCTCTCCCAGAACAGAGGGCTCGAAGGACAGGGAAGGGCAGACTGACCAAGAGCGAAGAAGTCAAAAGCAAGTGTCTATAAGGGAGTTGAACAAGTCCTGACCACCACCACATTTACACACAAGGAGAGTAAAGAAACCATCTTTTTGAGTCAGACTGGTGTGGACCAAAAGTGATTTTTCACTTTCACGCCATTGGAGCAGCGACGCTGGAGGGGAGGAAAAGCCACTGGACACTGAACAGGACTAACAGGAGCTTCAGCAGATTCCGAGTCCTCTGCTCTCAGGAGCCCTGTACTCTCGTGACTGAAGGGATCTGGGAGCATGCCAGAGTGGCTGACTGCAAGCATCTTGCCTTCCATCTGTTTGCAGCAAGGCAGCTGAGTTTTTAGGAAATGATGGGTCTCACTGATCACCTGTCTCAGGGAGTTGATCAAAACATATTCTAGCATACATAAAAATTGGGAGAGAGCTTGTGGATTTATCATCTTCCTTGTGGCTTCAACATAGCCTGATTTGAGTAAACAGGTGAAGGACTTAAACATTTAATCCCCAACTACTTATACAAGTGTTACATTCATCACAGTTTGCAGCTGGCGTCTGCTTTGCATAAAAGATCAGAAAGGCTTGGGATTTCAGCAGGGAACTTTGTGCCAAACACTGAAGAGGGAAATGTGAAGACTTTGCAAAACTGAGGTTATACTTTTGCCAGGCTCTGTTCCCCGTGAGGATACACAGGAGGATTCAAAACTAGAGAGAATTCCCTGCTGAGACCACTCTGAGTTATGGGCCATATGGTTAAAACACTGAAATCCCCTTGATGGAACCACCTAAAAACTGCCAATGCCTGAGCTGCTCAGGTTACCTCCTGACCTGCCACATCAAACTGCCTTCTGCTACCAGAAGATTAATAGACCCAGAGCAAATTCATGCCAAGGAAGAGACTCAGAAAAAACCCAAACATTTTTCAAACTGTGTTGTTTGCTTTGCTCTGTTCTGCCCAGGCATGTCCATGTGCTTCTGGCCCAAACTAAACAACATCCCAGTGCTTCCCACAGACACCTGGAATGAGTGAACTTAGGTGGGAAGTGCTGACTGACAGTTTATCTACCAATATAAGCCTTAATACTCTGGGTTCAGTAAAAGACACCAGAAGAAAAATGAGGCTGACATGTATGTGATACCCATACTCTCTATTCACAACACAAGCAGGACAGACCTACTGTTACAGTTATTTAATCTGAAACCTGGCTCATTTCCTGGTAATAATAGTTTGGACCCTGAAGTGACCACCAAACAATCTCAGTCTCTTAGATCAGATTTTCGACATAGAAAATTTAACAGCAAAAAACTGTTTTGTTGTCGGGTTTAGTCAACATTAAAAATTTACATCCTGTCTGGAACAGTAACACTGGCAAAAAGGTCCCATAAATGCTCATACATGTGCAAACTGCAGTGACCCACTCTGGAAAGGAATTACCACTGAGGCAAGAAAAAGCTGAACAGAAGACGATTTAAATAAACAACATGAATTATGACTTGCCATTTTTTTCCAGTTCATTTGTGTTAACTGCAATTTAATAATTAAGAAATGTTCAAGTAATAGTAGAGATGTTTTTTATGAATAAAAAGTATCAGTACTTCCTGTTTCTCTTTCCAAAAGGGCTGTATATAAAAGATTTACCAACACCATATGACGAGGTATTTTAAAAACTACAGTAAAGCATCTCCTAATATAATAAAGGCAACCCATCAAATGAAGGAAAAAAAGGGCATAAACCCAATTTAAGGTGTGTAAATACCTTCATAAGTAAACTTGAGTAATATTAAATCAGTATTATATGCCCCAAATGCCTTTCTCTCACTCAATTTATTATGCAACCTGACTTCCACCAAACCAGAGCACATGCTGAGGGGAAGAACATTAAGTAGCAGGTACCCTTGCAGAAAGTAATATATCTGACATCAGAGACTCCATGTAAAAGAACACAAGAAAGAAACCCAGCCACAAGCACTGAAGAGCCAACAGAGGGAATATCTGCCTTTGTGCATTTATCTGGAATTGGAGATGTTTGGGAGGAGGCCCATTTTCCCCCCAGTTCAAAATGAAATATAAGTAGCTTAAAATGAGGCTGGTGATGACAGAAGGAAAGCACAACAGGTATTTATTATCTCTGTGATCAAATGGAGCAGGCCAGGGATGGAAAGAACAACCTGTACTTGGAATCCCCTTGACAGGGATCCCCTCCAGTCACAGCTGGGGAGGCAGAGTCACCACCACAGAGGGAGATGAGAAACCTGCACTCAGACAGACCAGCTTCAGACCAGGAATGGACAGGGAAGATTCTTATTCTACCTTTAAACTCTTAGCAACTGAGGGCAGCACCTACTGGGAAGCAAATGGAAGAATAACTCAGCGAGTCAGGCAACACAAGAGTTCTGCTTGTGGCATGATGAGCTGCCCAAACTGAAAGTCAGAGTGATGTAGAACATCTAACAGAGTTGTTATTAAACTTGCTCTACACACACAAACTTCCTGAAATCAAAAATGCCATCAATTTATCACATTCATTGAATCCTTTTCACAGGAATAACTTATTTTTAAGAAACTAGAGAGGAATGATAAATTAGTAATTACCCTCATCTAGTACAAAGCACTATTTGTAGTCTTTAGTTTCTTGCAGATCAGTAGCATATCTGAAATGCAGGTTTATTGAGCTGTTCAAGTATTTCTTTGAAATGTCAAAAAGTAACTACTTATAAAGAGACCCTCACACAAGCTTCTTATGTTCTCAACAGCTAAAGTTTGCTGCCAGAGTCAGGCTAATTATTTGTCAAAGCCTCTTGATCATATTAAATATGGAAAAAACCTCACAACAAAAGAAACGTAATAGAAAAATTGTGAATTGGTCCTATCCAAACTGCAAGGAACAATAAATCAAAGGGATGTTAAAAAAAACAAAAAAAACCACCAAAAAACTTTTAAAATGCAAATGGGTAGGTTCTAAGAATACATTTAATTATTCATCTTGCATACAGTTAGAAAAATTTTAATAAAAGTTTAAAATCATTGATGCCTGACTGTTTCTAACAAGAAATGTAAACTCATTTAGTTGCAGAGGAGCCCCAATTCCAGTTGATAGACTGGTGAGTACTTTGGCACCCACTGGGGGCAGGTTTTCCCTTCAGCCCCAGAGAACACCGAGGTGGTTCCAGGGGTAGCTGGGCTTGCAAGACCAAAGACGTCACAAGGGACTTAGAGGGAGATACACCTTGATGTCTTTTTACTGGGTTTTTGCCTTTGTGTTTGGTTTTTTTTTTAAAAATAGATGACAATTTCCAAGTGTTTGACTCTGTTTAGCTTTACAACGAACTTCTGGCAAGATGAAGGGAGTTATGAACACATGAATGATGTCACACCTCCAAGCAGAAACACTCCAGGACAGCAAAAAGGCCCACACAAATCCCACTGACAACTATCAACAACTGCAGATGCAGCAAAGCCTTAGGTTAGAAGTGTGAAGTCCAAAGACTGTCTCCACACACAGAAGGCAAATGGGTCCAGACTCTCTTTACAGCTCTGGAAACTACTCTAAATTAAAAGGAAGAGAATGAGAACTAAATTCATATCAAAACATGAATCATGAGGATATGACTTCATGCAGGCACATGTAAAATTTGTACATCTCTTGGAAAACAAAGTATTACAAGTTCTTCAGGTCCATACAAGATGACTTTCAGCTGAGTAATAAGACTCTTTTCCCAAGCTTGTTGGGTTTTCTTACTCAAATGCAAGAGCAGATAGCTGTGACCTCGGCATAAACAACCAATACCAGAAAACATGGCATAAGATACAACATGCCCTAGAAATTGGGCTGAACTAGAAGTAATTTGTGACTCACTTTAGTTACATTAAATGCAACATAGATAGTCTTATCTCCCCTTTACAGAGGCACAGGACAAAAAATGATCCAGTCTTGCAGATCTGTGAGGTTCTGCACAGCCTGGTCGTGCAGCTGAGGGTGTGTGGTTAGCACAGGATCTGTGGTTAGCACAGGCTGTCCAACACCTCACAGGACAGCTTTAAAACAGCAAGGCATCCCCCCAGCACCAGAGATCAGCTCCTCTGCAAACTCAACCAGCTGTTCAGAATTTTTGTCTGACAGATGTGCACACAACCACACCTGTCAGAAGTCTCACAGACGACAAATTCCTCTTTTCACCTTGCTAGTGTGGGATGGCTGTGGGACAACACAATGCAGTCACAAGTCTTTTTCAGGAAAAGGAAAAAAAGGTAACAGTCCTCTTCTACAAGATGATCCTTTTTTCTAAATTCAACCTGAACTAAGCAGCCCAGAATCACAGAGAAAGGGTTCTTGAGCCCTACCCTCACTCTCTTCTGTATTTCATGTGTGGTTTGCAGTTATTTATGGGCTAATGACATGGGCAGCCTGTGTCTCTGTCAGGTAATTCCAGACCTTACCAGACCATTAAAAGTTTGAATGCACATGATCAAATAAGCAAACCAGCTGTGACCAGCACTGCCAAGAACAAACAGGGTTTACCTTCCTTTGTGAGGTCTCCCTCTCTCTGGCACACCTGCAGACGTCCTCCGGTTCACGGTGGAGTAATCGGGATCCAGTTCATAGCCCTCATCGTCCACTCCGAGGCTGCGGTTGTCGTCCTCCAGGCCGTAGGGCTCCGGCTGGAAGCGCTCCGGCTGGGAGCGGTTCAGGTCCACGTTGCTGCCCACCGGCACCTGAGGCTGGGCAACGGGGCCGTAGTTGTCCCTCCTGCTTGGCAAAGTGAAGCTGCCCTCATCGGGTCGGTAGGTGCTCCCTGGCATGTAGGCGTAGCGCGGGCGGTAGTTGACGCCGCGGGACAAGCTGCCGTAGTTGTCGGAGAGGTCTCCATAGCCATCGTGGCCGAGGTAGGGGCGGTACTGGCCCTCGTGGCTCTCAGGGTAGGAGGAATCGTTGTAGCTGTTGTAGGACCTGGTCAGGGTGGAGGAGGCCTGGGGGGTGATGTAGCGCTCGCCGTTCTTCATGTACCTCCTGTCGATGGAATCCGTGTAGCTGCCCATGGGGGACGAGCCGTCCATGGAGGGCAGCCCGTCAGGCCCCAGGGGCACCTGGCGCACGGTCCTGGTGGTGACTGTCTTTACCATCTTGGTGACCTGTGAAGAGGCAGTGGGATATATGTTAATGTTCTCCTTGCTGCATAATGTGATGACACACACAGGGAGCTGGAGGAGTAAAACGGGGAGAGAACACCACAAAGCCAACTCCAGTGACGTGCCTGTTGAAGGGAAGCTCCGGTGCACTCATGAACTCACCTATTCGCTTTAGGATTTAACAGTGGAAAAATAATTCCACAAAAAGCTGAAAAACATATTCTAGAGCTACACCTAAATGCACTCTGGGCTCTTACTATAAAATCAAAACCACTGCAGACATGTGACAGTGCATGGAAGCAGTACAAAGTCATCATACCAGTTCCAATTTGCCCAACATGTTTTCAGGAGACATCTGCCCTAAAGAAGATTTTATGATGTTGAGAAGCCACAGCCTACCCTCCCACAATTAGCATAAATAACACCAGCCATTCTCTAGCTTGACAGAAACACATGCTCCTGCCTGATCTAGATCAAGTTTGCATCACTGTGTGACTGGATAGAGCTCAAATGTGGCAGTATTTAGGAAACTGTGATCTCAAACAGAAACGTTTTGGGCTTCAAGATTCTGGACAACATCCCTGCTTTTCTCTTTTAAGATATACTCATATCCAACAATCACCATACAAGCCCAACAGGTACTTGTTGTCATTCCATTGTTTTGGTGACTAACAATTCTGCAATAAAGAACATTAGCACCAGTTTTTGCAACTGCAGCTACCTGGAAAAACATACTGGGCTAGACAAGCTTGTTTAAAACATTAAAGAAAAATCTGTACACAAATACATCTTTATCTTTTCTTCGATGAATCACATTTCATTTCAACACAGAACTGACAAAAAGTGGAAATGATTTTGTGTTTGGAGGGCCCTTGTTTTCAGGGCTTTTTGCTAAAGGGAAGGACAAGGACTCCTCAAGCTTTTGCAAGAACGTTCTGCCCTTTGTGGGAAAGGTCTGTTAATTCTGCTTAAGACAGTGCTGGACAAAAGCCACTATTATTACAAACCAGCAAAGGGCCTTCTGTTTGGGTTGGTATCTGGGGTCCATCAACCTCTGTAGTGTCTCCCACACTGACCAGCAAAAGCTCTTTTGGAGGGAATACAAAGTTCAGCAGAGGCCAATCTATCCTTGGTAGCCCTAACCCTAATAAAGTTACTTTAACCTCTGACAAGTTACCCTAACCCTGGTAAATGCTGACTGTGAAAAAAACCAATCAAACAACAAAGCACACCCACAAACCTGAGAGGGAGAATCAACCCACCTGACAGCATCACACACAGCAGGGCAGGGACACGGAAGAAAATTGCTAAGAGATATTTTGGGTGTTTTAAGTATTACAGATGTAAATAGGCATCAGCAAATGACACCTTTCTTCATGTAAGCCTGAGAAGGAAATGCACGTATCAAGAGAAATGATAACTATAATGTGTAACCTTGGATTGCTCAGTGGCTCTGAAGCCCAAATAGATATTTTGACCTATAGCCTCCAATTTAAACATTTAGATTGGCAACAGATAAGCCAAGCTGCTGCAAAACAAAATAATTAGAGTACATCTCTTGAAGTGGCTCCAGACATGTCCTCTAGACAGATGTTTACACACAGAAACCCTAAACAGAAAAAAAATTCACCCAAACAGCATTTCTTTTCCTAGAGACATCTGTGAGCAAATGATACTTCAACGTAATGAAGTAATGAAATCCTGCAAGACTGAAAGCAGCACAAATGGCTCTCCACCAGCAGCGTAATTAACAGCAACACGATGCTGAACACAGCACAGCCAGGTACCACCATGACCTTGGTACCTAATCTGAGCCAGAGCTCCAAGAACCTTTTTCTTCATCCCTAAGGATTTCCTCAGCAGTGAACATCAGGAAAGATGCTCCCTTTCATGCCTCTGAATATATTCTCCCTTTTTCAAAAAGCACAATTTTAATAACTACAAGGGAAACTAGAAATGAACCATTTATTTCATGACATAGAATGCAACAGGGGTTTTTGCTTGTTACGTGCACACAATGCTCCTTTCCACTCAGTGTGGCCACTGTCGTGGCATTTATAGACTCAGTGCTGAGAGGAGAAAAAGAGCTGGCAGAGTTTACAGCAGCTCTTTGTGAAGAGGATACACACAAAGCTACACAGCTCAGTGTTCTCCTAGTGAAGTCTGAAACAACAGTTTTATTCAAAGTAGCGTGTTCATAAGTGATCTTCAAAGAGCAGAAAAGGCGACATTTCTCAGGCCTGAAATATGTGAGTTTTGCAAAGCCGTGACAAAACTGGCTGAGAAGTGCTAGGCCTTTGTGGGCTTGGATTTGGGAACCAGTAACGGGAATAACGGGAATTAAGGCAGAACATCAACAATTTGATGACTCAGAAAGGGATCCTTCACCCAGGAAGGGCCCTCGCAGAACCTCCTGAAGCTTCTTCTTTCAGCACTATTCAATAAATCCAACGCCAGCATCGTGTTCCAAGACAAGAGGTGCCATGTTTGCTGTTTGTCACATGACATTTTTCATAAAGTTGCTAAGATCAGACAATACAAAGAACCCAACACACCTCATCTGGCTGCAGCAACAGCACAGCAGAAGTAACAGGATCCCTGGACAAAGGCTTGACTCATTATTATTCTTTTTTGGAGAATCAATGTCACTGGCAAGCAGGCTGAGGTAACACAACTCAGAAATGCTGCAGTCAGTACAATTATCTCCAATAGTGGGTACATGTGTATGAGAAAGACAAAGCAGAATTTCAGGTCACTGAAAATCAATTCTGAGACGATGTGTGACCTACCAGTTACATTTAATGAGTTGTTCACAATGCTCTGGCACTTTACAGAGTATTTACAGAGATTTTTTTTTCCCCTTTTATTACTACTTTAAATTATCAACACAGAACACAAGGTATTATTTTGCAATTTTTTTTCCCAATTTGCCTTATTTTCCTGTCTCCAAGACTAGCACAGACAAGCTTGCAATGGCTGTGGCCAGCTAAAAACCCACACTGAGCATCAGCCAGCACATGCAAGAACAAGTTTACAACATTAGCACAGTTTCACCTCTTATTTTCTCAACGCTGCACCTACCACCAAATGGAAAGCATGAGGACAATCAAAACCCCCTTGTCAGACACATAAAAAGGAGCATTTCACTCAAGCATTAAAGCACACATTTCTCCCAGCATAAAAGCATTCAGTAATGCTGAAGGTGGTGTGGTGGGGCAATCAGAGAGTCATATTTGGAGAGAGAGGGAGTATTTGCACTCATGCCTCATTTGTCAGGGACGGGCACTGAGACAGAAGATTTATCATGTGATAAACAGACTTTGTTGCTGACAGGACAATAAAGGGAAGCTTTTTGGAAGCAATTAGCCAGTACATAGAAGGTGGTCCATTTATGAGGTTTCCAAGCAAAGAAAGAAATCCAATCAACAAACCAAAAGTTGTTATTTCGGGAAATCCCGCTCAAGGGAATGTTTCATTTCTGTTTCTTAAAAGAACACAGGCAGACCTGAGCAGCTCACAGCATAGTAGTCTTCTCTCCCAACATTTCTGTGGTTTCCTTAATACTGATGCATTAGCAGAGAGAATGAAGCTCTTCCAAATGGAGTCCCAGCAGTCTTGTCTTATCTGAGAGACACCTGATCCTCCAAATGCATCCAATATAGAGAAATATTTATTAGTATAAACTCCTCACTACAGATAAGCTCTAATAAAATTTTAGATACAAGATACTTTGAGAAAGTGTAATTCGACCTCCTCTCTTTACCTTCCATCTCTAAAGAAAACCTGTTTAAAAAGGTTTTTTAGCCCAATGACAAACCAAAGATGCTCAATTGTTTCAAAGCTCCAATCTCTGAGTACCAGATGAAAGCTCTGGAGCACCTCCTTATGAAGAAGCTGAGTATGCTTAAAATATATTTGTAATTTTTTATTCCCTGTGAAGATATTAAGATTTCAACTACAGTATAAAAAGGAAAAGTTGCAAAGTACCTACTTATTAAGGTGCTCTGCAACCAAAATCCTGCAATACTGCCAGTCAGTGTTTGCAGTGCTGCTCCCCCACCCCAGACTCTGAGCACACCTCAGGTTTACTGACCTTAACACTGTTCTCCCGCAAGACTGCCAGTATTTTATTAAGTAATTCCCTTGCATGCACCTTGATAATGTTTTCAGTAGTTCCATTTCTGGAAATACATTTTGCCAACAGAGCAGCTTCTGTATCTTTCTATCCCTCAGCCTTCTGTTTGTCATGAAGGACGGCAGAACAAACACAGAACTATCCAGCAATTGGATTTACCGGATGCATTTGGTACAAGTAGATCCCTCACAGTGCTCAGCCACAGAGGGGTAAAGACAGTGCAGAGATTTCAGCTGAACTGGGTTACCATGGCCAAATGCAGTCATCTTAACCAGGACCTATAATTTTGCCTTCCATTTTGTTTCTGAGATTGGTATTCTTTTCCCTTCTTTTTTTTAATAAATAAAATGCATTATAAAAGCTGACAGGGCTAAAAATTTTGTTGAAACACTGTCAGAAACCAAAAATCAGATGAGAGGGAATGCATGAGGATGTAAGCATTCTGACATCTCTGTGAGCTTGTTTTTGAGCTACAGGCTGTAAAACTTCATCAGCCCAAGCAGGTTGAAGTTATTACCTTTCTATTAAATGCCGTTCAAGAACTCGCCCTGCAGGTTTTCAAAACAACAGCTCAAATTTATCCCTTCAATTTTAAGCTTAATGTTTCACATGTTGAAAGGGCTCTCAACTTGGGCCAAAATCCATTGGTGCTCTATCCCCTGACTCCTCTGAATTTCCCCCAAAGCTTCAAAGCACTGCCCTGCAGGGTTCCTGCACCAACCCAGCCCAGCAGGTTTGGTCACAAACCCTTCCCCATCACAGGGGGCAGGAAGGGGAGCAGCAGTTCAGCATCTCTGGGAAAGATGTGGACTCGCTGAGTATTGCAAAGCACGCGGAAAATGGGTGGACTGCAAATTAAACAACTTTGTACACTGACTGATCTCACATTTGGTTACAGTAAGACATCAATTTCAATGAGGAACAGTGACCTAAATCTCTCCAAGCTTTTAGCATTTCAACAATAAAAATAAAAAGTGCCTGAAGCAAGAAAAAAGCCAACATTAAGACATGCACACACACATTTACTGGGTTCTCTTGAGACACTTACTCCAGGCTTCCTCTAACACCTGGCAGTGCTCCAGCCAGCAGAAAGAAGTGGTAGTCTCTGCCCAAGGTGACTTTCACTGTTTTAGCTTGAGAGGTATTTGGCTTCCAGAGATATTATAAAGTTGAAATGAAGTATTATCTGCTACATCTTTTGTGCAGTGAATGTTATGTAGGGACTTACTAAGAGAATAACAGGTAGAGGAAAATTACTCAGAAGTATCTCATTTTGAAAAGGCAGATGTTCTCTATTTAAAATATGTCAAATACTAAATTCTATTACGCCTTCTTCCTGCTTCATTGCTACAGGCACCTTCCAAGATGTGGGGAAAAGCACAGCTAAACTGTCAATGCTTCTAGATTAAGGTTGTTTACTTAATACACTATTGAAAAGAATAACCTCTATAAATTATAGGTTTGAAACAACGGGGGAAGGAAGAGGGAATGAAGAACAGCAGCACTCACACTCTCAGCCTTTGCTGCACAGCGTTTCAAGAGGGAGAATTTCAGAGGCCTCGCTCTCCAGCAAGCTGGAGATTCACACAATTAGGAAAATTAAGTGACAATTTCCTTTTGAAGAATCCAAAAATGTAGCCTAAATGGCATTAGGTTTTGGCTAAGCCCCACTTAAGTTATCCAGCAAGGAAAGAATACACTTAGAAAACATCTCTGGTCTTTTTGGCTCTTAAAAAAGCTTGACCTGTGTTATTTATGCTGTCAGAGGAATTATCTTGTGCTGCCACTTTCTTTGTAAGACAAATATGCTGGAGATTGTGACTGACACTGTCCAGTAGAGCCTTCTAGTTACAGATGTAGTAAAAATAGGCTCTAATCCCTTCCTCAAAGAGGCCTAGAGTGAGCACAGCAATGAAATAAAAAGAAAAGCTGAGCACAAACAAACCCCCTCAATCTCCCTGAACAGATTGTGACCACCTCAACTTTACACATTGCCCTTACTGAGCACCAGAAACTGGATATTACTGAAAAGAGATGTGAGAACTCCCACCATAAGAAATGTCATTCCTTTACAAGGGTAAGAACCACCTGCACACTAAAACAAGGCCAAATTCATGTGGGGTTTGTTTGGTTTGTGGGGGGTATTTTTTGTTTTGTTATTTTTAGCTTATTAGGGTTTTAAAATTTTTTTACATCTGTGGTAGAACAGGCAGAGGCAGAGACCTGCAGTTTCTGGACTCCACAAAGCCCCTGCTCCTGCACAGGACATGCCCAGGGGCCACATGCCTGCACTCCCATCCCAGGCAGATGCTTTTCTTCACTGCCCTTATCTGAGCAGCAAGGTCGGGATGTTGCCACTGCACAAGGTACCAGGAAACTTAATTTTCTCTGTAGTGCTCTCACATATAATAGCATGACCTATGAAAGCACTATGATGATACCTATTAGAAATGACAGTGTTGATGCCAATTAACTCCAAGACAATTAACGGATGCTACTGAGCCCCAGTGACAACAGTCTTCATTTTCACAGTCCCTACCAAAACAAAACGTAAATTGAAGACCAATGTGATAGAAAAAAATCATAGAATCTGACCTCAGATTCATATTTAAGAGCTGCCAAATCTGTGCCATTTTATCACAGCAAGGAAGAGTCAAACCAAAAGCATTTCAGAGGCAACAACCACCCCAGCAAAGGCTCAGCACCTCTTCTGACCACCAGGGCTAACCCAGCCCTGCCTGTGCTTTGACATTTTGTAATCTTTTTTCTCAACAACTAGATCTTTAAATTTTTTTTTGTTGGTCTTTGTAGCCATGAATACTGGGAAACAGCTCTGGGTAGTAGATAAGTCCAAGTCAGTGGCACTAGTGGAAGCAACCCAACTGCAGAGCAAGAAGGCTGTGAGCCCTCCCCATGTTCTGGATTCTACAGTGACAGAGGAAAGTCTTGCTCTTTGAAATGGAACAGCAGCTCCAGAGTTGCTGTTATTTCCATTTTCCTTTCCCATATGCAGATACAGTGCCTGTTTTGAAGCTGCCACTGCCCTTTTCTGTGGGAAGGTGAAAAAATAGGAGGGACTCAACACGAAGGAGAGAATGGCACCTTTCAGGCCATGACAAACACGCAGCTTTATCAGAGGCCCAACTATCTCAGACAAACTATTTCACTCCATGTGGTCCCGTTATCTGGGGGCCACTGCACGGCCTCTCCTCTATTTTTACAGTTGTAGCTATAATTTTATTCCCTTGCATAGCTGCACTTAAGAGCCTCCCAAAACTATGTCCTACTATGAGTACATATAACAAGGTGTCCATCACCACTGTAATTTTGTCACTTCCTTCCTGCAAATAACAGTTGTTGTTGGTGCCACTGGGAAGAAACCAGCATTTCTTTCATGAAGCCACAAACTAAATACATTAGATAATTTGAACAGCTAAAAAATGTGGGTTGTTTTTTTGTTTATCTGTTTCATTTTTTTTGAAGACCTTCATCTCCTTCCAACAAGAAGAAAATAGGCAAGTTATATTTACCTTCTAACTAATTGCAACAAATATTAAACCACCTACTCAGTTTGTTATAATGTGCACAGGCCCACTGACCTCAGGAAATCAACATTCATTTACTTCAACCTGAGGATCTGATGTCCTGAAGAGGCATCTTAGAGGGCTGCAATTCTGGAACACCACTAAAAATAAACACTGATTTATGCAGTGACCTCTGTTAAACTCCTTTTAACACAGAAAGTATTTGGATAATTCCTTTTTATTTTTAATCAGTCCTGTTTAGAAGTTCTTGAAAAGGGAATCACCCTTATCTTTGTCATGTTCCAGTGGTACTGAAAGCACAGACATGGCAGCTCTGAACATACAGCACCTGCTCAGCAGAAATAGCAGAATTACCTTACACAAGGAACAAAAAGAGAACACGAAAATCAACACATGCAACACCTGTAATCCAGCCAAGCCTGAGGTACAGGTCACACTCAGCTTTCCCCATGCACCAGGAGCAAAATGCCATTCACAAGACGGTTGCAGAATTTAAATGCTCTGGTGTTATTTACATGGGCTCTTTCTTGTTCTAAAGGACAAATGCATAATCACATACTGTTATTAGAGATCACCACTAATTTAAGACACATTTCCAAGCACATTTTGCTCAGCCAAGCCCTACCAACTCATCTACTTCTCCTACCACTGTATGTGTTTGCAGACAGTGCTGTGACCTCCTTCAGTAAAATAAAGTGAATCTGAAAAGAATGAATAGTCTGAGATGGGGTTCTAGTGGTTTGTTTGGTTTACCTGGATAATTTCCACTGCTCACTCCACAGCTCCATGAGCAGCTGTATCAGCAGAGCTGACAGGGAGTGAGCAGGATACAGAGGGGAAAACAAAAAAAGCCCCAAACTCAGCTTTGCTGGCAAACACGACTTTCAAAATCCCTGAGGATCTCAAGAGCATGACTGTCACCACTCAGGCTACTCCCTGCTATTTCCAGTTCATGATTAGGTGGCATTGTGCCATTTCCCACCCTGGTTATTAACCTCTCACCTTGGTTTCAGTTCTCCTTGTGGTTCCATCCTCAGAAGTGACAATAGACACGTGGGAGGTGGGAGTGCCTGGGTCTTCCTCCACAGTAACTGTCTCTTCCACCATTTCTTGAGGCTCTTGCATCATTGCTATCGAGGTCTGGTTACTGGGGCTTTGTTCCTAAAGAAGCAGGTAAAAAAAAAAAAAAATTAACTTTCCACTTCCACCATTGTGGTGTAACTATTTTATTTATTTCAGATTCCTCAACTGAAAAAACTCCACGTTTTACCCCAAAACATCCAAGTACAGCTTCAAAGAAAGGAGTATTTACTGTGTCAGGAAAGCATTCTGCAGCTGTGCTGGTGTAACTGGGCTCAGTGCACCAAACAGAAATCATGCAAAACATCTATCAAGTGCTTCATATTTATAGGTAACACACTAACTGACTTACTACCTTATATTTAAACCTGCCTTAAGCTTTCTCTTCAATGCCCAGCATAGGAGAAGTGGAATTTTTGTCTGTAAAAACATTCATTCAGTTCTGCAGTGAACAGGCCCCACTGGCTCTCAGAGCAGTTCATATTACACACCATTAAAAGTTTATTTTCGTTTGATAAAAAATACACTCAGTTGCAGACTAGAGAAGGCTATAAAACATCAACACCTCCAATTAAATGGACACCTTTCTCAAGCTGTCCAAAGGAGTGATAATTGGAAAAAATGGATGGCTAGAGATAAACAGCTGAATCCAGTTAAATGCTTCCCTTCCCACATCTTTGCTAAGTCCATAAAGTCTAACTGGCTATAAGCTTATTTAAAATTTATAACAGATAGACAACCTAATGAAAACTAAACACAGGAAGGAGATCAAAGGCGAGTTCTTGCAGGGATACTGCCCAAAGAGAGTGCTCTGCTGCTCACCAACATCTGAACGTTCCCTTTCCTTCTGTAACTCTGTGTTTCAGCACAGAAATCAGAGAAGCTCCCTTTGGTGGATGAACATATTTCAGAAGTTTCACAGCAAGAGGCCAATAAAGCACCAGCTCAGGCACTGAGAAGTCTGACTTTTCCCCGGCATTCCGAGTCCTCAGCCACACAAAATGAAATGCCAGACTGATAAATTCATCATAAGCCCTGAAGGCATCTGGGCCTTAAAGCCAAACAGGGGCTTCTACTGGCACATCCTGCCAAACAGGCACTCAATGAACGTCCTTTATTAAGGACTATGTACACACACACAAACATACCCACACAGAGACACAGTTTTACATATATGTTTTAAAATCAAAAAGTCAAAAAAGAATGACATGGAGCCCTAAACCAAAAAGTGAACACCTTCTCCCCTAAAGAAAACACTGTGGACAAATCCAGTACAGCTCTTCACATCACAGCAAGATAAAATGGTTGGGGTGAAACTTTTGCCATGCACGTGCTGAGCCTAATTACAGAAAGGTTTAAATATTCTCCATGTGAGCAGCTTCATCACCAGGGAACTACACATATTTTGTATCATTTTATTTAGAAAAATTGCATTTCCCCTGAGCAATGATCTCCAGACTGCTCCTTTTGCTGTGCCATGTTTTGTGCAGGCCCCCAATGACCTCATGCTGCTGAACGGGGTACTGAGGTCTCATTAAGCTCCGTATTTATTTCTTCCATGATACATAATTTTCTTTTAAATAAGCTGAGATGCCTCTGTTCAGTTTTCATTTATTTGCAGCTGCATTCTGACCTTCTGGAACTTGGAATTCAGTAAGGAAGCTCCTTTCATTTTCAGGTATGCACTAATATTAACCAAGACCCCAACAATGAGCCTCCAGCAATCAACTCAGTCAAAGTGCCACATGGACAGCCCTCAAAGGTAATGAATGGATCACCAGAGGTGATACAGGCAGGCACTACTTCCATTTCTATTGAAACCACAGAGTAACTCAGGCTACAGAATCAATCAAGGAGAATAAGGCTTCTGAAATCCTAAACAAAATCACTCCTTCCAGTATGGAATACTTAATCATTAATGGCAAATAAGTTATAATACACGCTGAATCCTTCATGGCAGGGTTCAGATGTCACATTGTGTCTCCTACCCACAGCTTCAGAAGGGGAACTAGCTCCTGGGACAGACACATTAATCTCCATATTCTTCTAGAAGATACTGTATTTTAACTGCAACTCCCTTTTCCCCATCCCACAGGGAAGCTTTCCTCTAAAGAGAATAATTTAAACATACTGAAATACAGAAGAGACTCAGAACTTCTGTTCAGCCCTGCACACAACCCAGCCTTGCCAGGAACAAAGAAACCAGTGACATGCAGAGAGAGTTTTTCCACAACACACTGTCCCTGCAAACCTCCTCATCCTCCAATGCCAAAACTGATTCCACGGGGGACCTTCCCACTCCTCTCACACATGAATGTACATCCACACGTATCATCCACCACCTTCATTTCCAGCTGCACTTGACGTGTCCCCATCCCTTCATTCCCCTCTAGACTTTCCAGAGGCAAACTCTGTTTTCTGATAATAAGCTGTAGGAGATGGAAGGTGGAAAGAAATATTTTGCTCTTTGAACTTCTGCAATACTCTTTTTTTTTTAGTAAAAAAAAAATAAAAATAGTCTGCCTTTGTATTCAGACTGCCTGTGGGCAGAGGAAACCTTAAAAGATGGGCACTTACACATGAGCAAATTGCAAACTAGAGCATATTGACTTTAAATGAGCACTGCATTGGTTTTTATCCTCTGGCTGCTTCTAAAATGAAGATTCAGGGAGGTGTGGTACAGATCTGCATTTTTACAAGAGAAAACTACTGTTAGCAAGAGACTGTCCCAGGCATCAGAAAGCCTCAAAGCTTGCAAAGTTCAAGGCAGATGCCCCAACACAGAGGAGTAACCAGACTGCATCTTGTGTGTGTTCCCTCTTACTATGTGAGCTATGAAGGAATGCAGTGAGCAAAGAGGACAGCCTATCAGCCAGCTTACTCCCTGAATTAGCTTAAGGAGATGGTTCTTTGATCTCCAAACCCAGTACTTTCTCTCCATCACTAATGTGGAGTTGTCACAAGCCAACATTAATGTAGAAAAGATGCAAAGATTTTGTTATCTGTTTTTAGACTCCATCATTAAGGATTTTAGGTCATCACAAATTGCAGAAACTGGGACACATTACCCCTTTCAACTATCTTCCTTCTCTGCTCAGCTTCTAAGGCAGTATTTAGGACGTTCTTTTTTGCTAAATACACCTTGGCATCTCAGATTCCAAACATTTGGCAGTTAAGCCTAATTATCCAAAGTAAAACACAAGTTGCTGGGTAAGACTGGAACACGACATTCCTAATGAATAATGCTACCAGTAGTTCCCTGTCTGCTACAGGGAGGTAGTTACAGTTCAGAAAAACACACTCATTCCTTTACTTTGCTGAGGGCTTTCAAAGCAACAGCAACCAGACAATTCCTCTTGTGCCACCACAATGGCCAGGACCCCGTGGTCCTTTCCTGCTGCCAAAGAGGATATTCCCCAGCACCAGAGGGATCTGCCATGACACAGCAAGAGCTGTCATCAGCTGAGCATCTGGGAAGAGCAACACAAAGGGAGCTTCTTTCCAGTCCTCTTCAGCAGGAGCCATCAGGATCCTTGGCAGTCCCTGCAGGTTGGCTCCCTCCGCCTCCAGGACCCTCCCTCCAAAATACTCGAGGCACAAGAGCTGAACTACAGAAATCCTGTCACAGGGAGCATCAAGGGCTATGGGCACTGGGAGAGATCCTTTGGATGGCTGGGCAGGGACCTCTGGCTGGTGCCCACACCCACAGCACCCCAGAGAGGAGCAGGACAGACCTGAGATGGCAGCCAGTATGACAGTGATGAGAGAGGCTTGAGGTCAACCTGGGAAGCAAACCAGGGTTAGGATGAGGTGCAGGGATACACAGGCAGGTCCACAGCGACAAGCCAGGTCCGAGATTTGTCTGGGGTGACAGAGACCACGGCCAGTCACACCCACACCAGTGCTCCTGCAGCACCCACACCAGTGCTCCTGCAGCACACACATACACAGACACACACACACACCCCACTGTTCCTGTAACACACACACACCCACACCAGTGCTCCGGCAGCACACACAGACACTTACCATTGTTCCTGTAGCACACACACACACACACACCCCCCAGTGCTCCTGCAGCACAGACCAAGCAAGGGCTGAGCTTAAACAAACAGCTCCCAGGTCTCTGGGCAGAAGCTCCACGTGCAGCCAGTCAGGGCCAGTGAGGTCTGTCAGTGCTCTCAGGCATCCCACAGACCCTCTAAAACAGCTGCAAGAGTTTTCTGTTGCAATAAACACACACATTTCAATGTGATATCCTCCCCTTGCAAATTGCTAAGCATTACCCATGAAGTCCTTTTCAAATAACAATCTTTGGCTTCTTCCAAAATTACAAAACACCACTGAATTACAAGAACAGATTCCAGTGCAGTTATTGTATACAGTGTCAGCAGTCATGACTTTCCCTCTGCTTTTGCTTTTCTGAGACCAAATATCCTGTTGATCTGTGCTTGCATCTCCAGTGTGCTTTAAAAAAGCCACGCTATTTAAAACACAAAGCAACAATCAATTTATCCCCAGCCTGTAAAAGTTAAGTGCAAATGAAACAGCTAAAGACCTTGTAAAATAAGCAAGAATCATAAAAATAACAGTAATTCTTGTTTTGTTAAAGAACAGTGATTCACCATTTAGGGCACGTATCTCTTAGGGCTTATTTTGCATTAGAATACCACGGCTTCTGTAATCATCACCATTTCACTTCCTAGAGTTATATTTCCATCAAAGTAGCTATTTTATATCTGTTTTAATAAAAGAATAACCTCCCCCAGGAGGATAAGACATCCTACTTTGAGACAGTAAACAAAGTTCTTTATTCTCTGCCTATGGAACAATTTTAAACAGTCTGGAAATAATACAAAATTGCAGGAGATTATTACTTCCACTAAAACAGTCCCTCTTCAAGAACACTGAAATCATGTACATTGAATCATCATTCTCCCCGAGATCCCCTTTGTTCAGAAGATTGCAGTGCAGGCTATTCCAGCTACTCCTTACTCCAGGCTACTGTCAGATACCAAATTTGAAGGTTTTTGCAAAGCACAAAGGCTGGATTCTACATCAGTGGCCGTTCTTGTCCTCACTCAACCCAGGCACAGACAAAGCTCAAGTGTATCAGCTCCCGTGAAACACATTAGAAGTCTGGGCATAATTAATGGCATTGGACAACAATGCTAATTGAATTAAATGTGGATTCTCTCTTCTCTACTACTCTTTTGTTTAAATTACTTATTAGAGCTTCAATCTTTACAAAGCATGAGATTATTTCCTAGTGTAAAGCAAGCAAACATTGGTTTTGTCAAGTCTTGGGGCTAATGTTCTGCCCCACTGGTCCTTCCAACTCAGCCCTGCACTTCCAGCTCTGTCATATCCTCAAGCTGTTATTTGCTGAAGGCATGTGGAGGAGAAAAAAGGCAAGTCTGCAGGAACAAAGCAGCTGAAAAAAGTCTGTCCTGAGATCTGCATCAGACTGGTACCTCAGAGCAGAAGAAAGTCACTGATGGAGTTTGTTGAACGTCGTATTTGTGGCAGATTTTTTCCAGTAAAAGATCCAACTCGTCAGCAGCTGAAGACTCAGATCTGATTACTATCACATCCTCCTGCCTTGTCACAGCCCCCTTCCTGTAACCACAGCCTCAAGATCCCTGCTGTGCTCTCTGCCCTGGATTTGTCCATGGAGCTTTCTGTGCATCTCAGCAGGGCAAAAGGCAGAATCCAAGCCAACCAGCACGTGCCCACCACTGAGCCTGCACCACCTGGGGGGCAGCCAGACAGGAGACTGCCCTACATTTTCAGTTTGTGCTTCAGGAACGGAGGAACAGGTGAGCCCTCACACACAGCAGTGTCTGCACTACTGCAGGGCAGGGCACCTTCTGCAAGCACATGGAGACCTGATGTCCAAGGACTGCCACAGGCTGTTTCCTCCAATTCAAAAAACACACCAAGGTCTGGGGCTTTGGCACCAAACACAGGTATCCAGTCTGACCTACCCAAATCCTCCAGGATCAGGGGAAACATTGCCCCACAGCTGGCACCAAATGATGGCACACTCAGGCAAAATGGCTCTGGAGCAACAAAAAGCACATGGACCAGCCTGTACTGAAACCCCCACAATGCTGGAAGGAGAGTCTGCAAGGCAGACAATGATTTAAAGATGGGAATAGATAAATATCTACTTTGCTGCAGATAAACTGATCTCCATTTAGTAAACCTACTTTTCTGTTTTGTCATGTGAAACAAAAATGTGTTTTTAATACATATAAATATATATGGATGTATGTATACAATGGATGCAGCTCACTTCAGTGTGAACCCAAACACATTACCCCACGAGAAGCTTCAAGCTCTCTGCCAGAGCTCTCACACAAGCCCTGCCCTGAGGCTGGGCAGCTCAGAGCAGCTGAGAAATGTCAGCCCCAAATGAAAGGCGCCTGTCCTGGCATGGGGTACCAGAATGAACTCAGCCCCACACCACAATGCACTAACTGTTTCCTGAACACTTACACACTTCCTTTGTCCTTTAGAAACACACACGACAAGCAATGAACAAATAATGCCAAGAGCTTTTAAAGCACCAAGGTTAAAAGGAACATTTCAGCAACTGGAGAAAAAACCCTCAACTACAGAAGTTTTGAAAAGCCACAAAGAGCAGCTTTTTTTTGGAAGCAGGCATGGTAATTCGCCCTCTGAAGGCATCACACCTTTCAGGGAAAGCAAGAGGCGGTGGTGAAGGAGAAGGAATCAAAACCCAGACAAGGCTTGGAGTAGTAATATTCACCCCTCGAGTATGGCAGGACACACTGGGGTTCTGTTCGGCCACGCGGGAGCTGCCCATCAGCAGGGCACCCACAGCCCCTGCCACCGGCCAACAAAGAGCCCTTTCATGCTATTTTAAACAATCTGAAGTGTCTCAGTTAATGCAAGACCGGGCAATTGGCCCTCAACTATTTCTAATTGACTGGAATGATGGATGAAGCTAAAGGGAAAGCTGACCCACTGAACTTTTCCATACAAAGCTAGAAAACTGAGGGAGATTGTAAACAGTTTATAAGAATGAGAAGTGGGAGAGGCAGAATCCCAGGGGCTTTGCTCCTCTCAACCTGCTCTTAAGTTGTTTCAGAGGAAGGAAAACAAAGAGCCTTCAACTCAGAGCAGCGAACAACAAAAAATACAGGGGAAGGACTAAACAAATAGAGCATTTTTCCCATGCTCTGCTCCCCTTTCTCCAGTAGCTGCTCAGCTCTGCCACGCAAGCTGCTCCTTTGAATCAGAAAGGGCAATTTGTCACTTTGACAAGGTGTCTCTCAGGGCTCTGTATTGCCTTGCCCTGCTTTTCAGACTGACTGGGTGATAACCAGAGATGTCAAGACACTTCATCTCAGTCAACTTCAACAGATGTGATAATATATATACTTAAAACTTACACCAGTCCTACTACATCAAGGTAATGCTCAGGAGATCACGGGTGCCCACTGATTTTCAGAACAAAACCATCACCAGTAGCTTTTGTACTGCAAAATGGCAGCACTGCTGCAATGTGACAGAGCTATCTGCTCACCTCAGCAGGTCCTGCGAGGGAAGGGGGAGGACAGGAAACTTCCAGGTAGGAAAATGGATGAGTAATAGGTTCAAATTCACAATACCTAAATTTAGGCAGCTTAAGCAGGGTATCTAGATGCAAAATAACCAAATTCTTCCTCTTCAGTTAAAAAGAATAGACGCCTCAGAGAACAGTTCAGATCTTGCACAGGGTAAATCACCACCTTGGACACATCCAGCTCTGGCCACTGATTATGGAGGGAAATTATATCAAAAGCTTCAAGAGAGTACTCAAGCTGAAGGATGAACCCAGGCTTCAGAGTTCTGATGTAAGAAGTCTGGTAGAACCCAAAACAGGACAAGGTTATGACAACTCATCACTCAGTCCCCTCAAAGCACCTGGCACACACAGCAGGCTCAGCTCTCCTCCCCTTAACTGCAGACAACATGGCTCGTGTTTATCTGGACACTCTGCCCACCAGGAAACCATTCTCAATGAACAGGAAATTACTTTCTCACCAAGATGTGTACAGAGAGTTCACTGCAATTTGCCAAACTGCCTCCCAAAGGCAAACACAATGCAAATCTGTGTGCCTAATCTTTGACCAAACCCAGAACAGATCTGGCTTGCTTCCTCTCTGGAGCTGTTCAGATGAACCAAGGCTAAATTAGGGAGATTTTCAGGGGGATGAGGTTACATCATGGATTATCAATTTTCCAGTAAGTTTTTTCCTTCATCCCCACCTGCTGCCTCGACAATGCTGGCATTAAGGGTGGTGTGGGATGACTAATGTTACATTCCTCTCTGCAAGACAGGCATTCAGGTTTCACTTCTAGGCCCCACAGACTCTGGGTCATAAAATAAACCAATGTATTACCAGGTATCAAGTCCACAAACTTACACAGACATGGGAGTCAGAAGTACAAGCTAGGACCTTCATCTAAAACAAAAAAAACTCAACTGTGAATTGGGCAGGTGACAGCAGCAAGTCTCTTTAGACAGTCTGTGTGTCCCAGGCTCTACCCCAGCTCCTTCACTCACCATTAGAGCATCAGACCAAGACCTGCCAGACCCAGCAGGGAACACACACACTGCCCACTTGCACTGCTCCCAAACTACCTTAGAGAATTGCTTTGAACTTCAAGGCAAATATAAACCATCTCTGCATTCTCTGAATTGCACCAAGGCTGCAGCACTATTTGAGTGTCCCAGGAGCCATATCAGATCAGTGTTAAATTCAACTGATCTCTTCACCCACCCACAATCTTGCTGGTAGATCTGGACTACACAACAAAAACACATTGCCACAACACAAAAAGCAAGTAAAGAAAGCTTTTATAATCTTGAGGAAGACAGAACATACAGATCACTGATGATTTTTTAAGCCTGCATTCCAAGAAGGCTGCTCCTCAAAATAAATTATTCTGCATTCTGGGGAATACAAAGTGATTGACAATCAGTCCCATCGCCCATCTCTCAAGGGATGTGCCTGCCAATGTTTCCCCCTGTAAAGCCCCAGAGCAGGTTTGTTTGGCAGCAGGACTGTCAGTCCCAACAGCTCCCCAGGAGAGTACCCACCTTCAATCACACACCACTTCTTCCCTCTGCCTCTCACCCCCTTCCCACGTGTGAGGAGCCTCCAGGAGAGCCCAGCCCTCACTGCCGTGTCACTCCAGGAGCCAGAATGGAGCAGCAGGGCAGGAACTGTGCAGGAGGGCTCTGGCTGACTGCAAGTCCATTGAACACCAAGAAACACAAACAAGTCAACAAAGCCAAAGGCCTCTCTGCTGTAAATCTTCCAAATGGAAGACATTCCAGGAGACAATTTTCCCAAGTGCAATGTAGTTACTGTGCTATTTCAACTACCCAGGAGGGCTCACCAAGGTCTTTTTGTCCAGTAGTCCATTTAATTCACATGTTTTCTGATCATTTTATAAGACTGACCTTATAACCCCTACTTGTCCGTGGCCAGTCCTCACCTAGGCTAGAAAGACAGCATGAAGGCTTCCCAAGCCAGGGATAAACTAGCAATAAACAGTAGGAGAAAAAAAACACAAGAAGAAAAAGGAAAAAAAAAGGATGAAAGCAAGAACTTGGGTATTAGGGAAAATGCTGAGTAACAAGAACCTGTTCAGCCCTCACATCCAGAGCTGTGGAATGGTGCTGATGCACTGCAGTGGGCTCAGAGCACAGCTAACAGAACAGCCAGAGAAAAGGATCAGAGAGATCTCTCATCCAGCCCTAAAGTCTGAGCTATTAACCTTACAAGAAGGTCAAGGGGTGATGTGATTACAGTTCAAGTGCCTAAAGGTATAACGGAAAGCTGATGGAGAACCCTTCAGCCTCTGAAAGGTTTACCCAGCCCAAGGTCAGTGATGAAGGCTGACAAGACACACATATTTTGTTTTCATTTTTAGACAGTAAGTGTGAGTGGTGCAAGAAAAAAAAACCCAACACATTAACATGGTAAAATTTTGCTTCTTAACAGGATGGACCTATTTGTTTTTAAGAATCATGTTCCTATTTAGTCATAAACCTGATAATGGAGAGGTGCATGCACACAACTGCTCCTACTTCACTGCTACACTGCTTTGAAGAGTTTTCAGGCTAAGAACAATTTATTTAAAGCTAGTGAAGGAATCTATCTATCTATCTATCCATCCCCACAGCTCACCCTCAGCAAACTACACTTAAATGCAGTGAAGAGACTGTTGTCATCCAGGGAAGGGGCTAATGAGGGATCCTTAAGGAGTTCCCTCTCCTCCCACCAGTGAGCAGTGGTGAATCCCCTTTTCAGCTGGCCAGCAGTACTTCAGGCAAGGCCAAGGTGGAAACAGAGCACTGTGTCAACTGAGAAACCACCATCACCAAGACCCCCACTGTCACATCCCCCAGCCTTGGCTCTCCACAGCACAGCTCCCCAAACCTGTAGCGTCAGTGCAAGTGAAACAGCTGTGGGACAGCAGGAACCAGTGACTGAAGGGGAAAGAGAAGAGATGAACACCATTTGCCCAGGCACTCTCATCCAGAAAATTAATGGGAAACCGCTGGCTCAATTCAGTGTAAAATAAGAATGCTCAATATGGACAGGGAGGCCACTCAGCAAGGCCTGCTATTACTGCATGACAAGCATGAACCTCAGAAAGGAAAAAGTCATTTAAGCTACAGTGGAAGTCACTTGCCTAGAGGTGAATATCTTCACTAGCAAAGTAAAATAGCTCTTAATTTCTTAGTTACATGTGTTTGGCTTTTTCCATCAGCTCTGGCTTGGGATTCCACATATTTGCTGGAAATAGGCATCTTTCTGTGCCCACTCGCTCCTACTGGCACCGTGCACACAGCCAGCACTTGTGGATTAAAGCATTTGAACTGTAAAACCTCATCATTACATTTGCCAACCACTCAATTATTTACATAGTATCTTTTTTATTATTATTTGTGACGTGCTTTGATTTAGCACTTCACAATGGAATTCAAATACGATGAAGACTAAGACAGGTCATGGCCCTGGAGTCAGCAATCCAAATCACTTTTTACAGATTCTCAGAGGGCTTCTGGGAGAGCTATTTCTCAATTAAACACACACAGGTAAAAACAAGAGATCATACAGAATGAAATTAAGGATTTGCTATTAAAAAGCATCAGTCAGAAACTAAATTCCTGCTCTGAATGCTGGACCTCCCTGCAGTTGGCAACACAAGCTGCCAGACTGCTGTTTGAACCCAGGGATGGGACAGCTGCGCTTCCCTCCCACTCCTTGTTGTGGTCTGATGCCAGAAAAGAGAATCTTTAATTTTTCCAGAGGAGGCATGCCAAGCTGAGGCTACAAATAGGATGTGGTGTGTTACTAAACTCCAAGCCAGCTTGCTCACAGCATGGCCAGAAGCCCTCAAAGTGCCCAAATCCCCACGTGCACACTGGCAGCAGAGACCACTCATGCAGAGCAGCCTCCTGTGTTAGATTCCCTTTGGAATTTGGGATTGTGCAGGATACACCATTTGCATCTGTTCTGGCAGAATATGTGGCATCCAAGTACCCAATTTTCCCTTCTCTCCTCTGTATAAAGGAACTGCTTCCCTATGAGCCACCTCTACTACTAAAATTCTGGCAGAAATAAACTGGTTCTTACAGTGAAACTCCCGCAAGTGCATTAAGGTCCAAAGTTCTCCGTAAAGCATTAGCAGTGCTTGTATCATCTATACACAAAGCTCTTTCCCAGAGTTTAAATGAAGCTGTTTTATTTTTCTTCCAATTCTTCACAAAGAATCAAAATATAAACAGCCATACCATCCACCTTTTTTATACAGTAG
>JAWWEV010000037.1:6833466-6869881 GCA_035583235.1 Hafferia zeledoni
TGTTCTTTAAAAAGAGAAGAGGGGAGAGATTGCCTATGTGACATACCTCAGAGCATCAGAAATTTGTCCAGCTTCTGCACTCATCTGAATCACCCCTCTGGCTGCCCTTGCACTTTCTCACAAGATACAAGTCTTGCACAGACAGCATGCTCTACTGCAGCAGATAAAAGAGAAAACCTCCAGAACTGAGGTCAGGGGTCCACACCACTGGAACTGCTATTCTTTTTCAATGGAAGAGGCAGCAGGAGACACGTGGTGTGTGTAAAAGAATGAAAGCTAAAGCAAACAGCTTGCAAGTCTTGTTGAATTACCTGTACTGAGTAAGAAACATAAATGCAAGTCTAAAGAGATCGTCAGGTCTGGTGCAAACTGAAAGATCCCCAGTTTAGGCCCCAGTCACCAAGTGTGAAGTATCTCAAGTCCTACAGCTGACCAGGGGTTACAAGAAGATTCCATGAGCACTTCAGTGTAAGCAGCTTTGCTGACTGATCACTTGGGCCTAAAAACTAGTTGACTGAAAAGAAACAGCAGCTCAGATAATGGCAAGTGTAGCCAGACTTGTACAAGTGCTCTGACAGCACCAACAGGGCCTGGGATACTGTGCTACAGACATGATCTAATTAGACAGTAATTCAAATATCAACATTTCATGACTCGATGATCTCTTCTACTGTATCAAAGACCCTGAGAATTTTTTGACATTTGAGAAAACCAAAGACATAATTTTCCAAAGTTGCATGTGAGTCCCTTGGAGTCTGTGATATCTCCCTCCAAAGGGAGAAGGCCATTGTGCTGTCTTCCCAGCAAAAGCCACAGAGCATTTTCTGTTTGTTGTGTTTAATCATTAAAAAGAAATGGGGAAAAAATCCTTTTTGCTAGGGCACAGCTAATGGCAGAATGAACTACCTCGTTCATCTAAATAAAGTTAGCTCTAAACCATGCAATAACCATTTAAGTGCCTACTTTGTTAATTATTTCACTGTTTATCTAATTCATTAAGACCATTTAAATAATAAGCTCATTCAGCACTAGCCAAGATCAGAGACACTAAAGACACCCATTCAGACTATCCAACCTTGTGCCTGTTGGGGGTCTGTCCCCTGCAGCCTCATCCAGAAAGAACATCCAGTCACTCCACAGCTCAACAGGGCACAGCTTTACAAAAGCTTCCTGTCTCTCCCACCATCAGTTCCTCTATAGCCTTTGCATGGATTTTGGGGATGGTTACCTCCAATTTCATTTCAGGAAAAAAGGTCACTTTCCAGCATGAACAAGGACAACATTCACCAAGGGAGAGAAATGGGGAACCACTGCATTATTAATCCACTTTCCTTTTCCTCACCTGTTGCTCTTGACTTAATTATTCTGAATACAGCTGCAACAACTGTTCCTCTGAAAATCAGGACTTCTGCAAATGCATGGCAGAGCTCACTTGGGAAACAAGGGCAACACCTTCAAGAGGGCACGAGGAATTGCAACTGCACCTTCCACGTGACCTCAATTACATCCTCCATCCTCTGCCTCTCAGAAAGGCCTGGCACTTGTGATTGCCTTAAGACAAAGTACATTTCACCTTTCCATGCTTCATTTCAGTTTGGCATTTATATAGCTCAGCAGATAACTACACTTTTTTCTGGCTATGTTAGCATGAGATTAAGTGTCCCTCAAGTAGGGGCACCTTTTCTGGAGACAGTAATTGAAGTCAGCACGTGGACTGGCCCAAGAGGCTGCATTAGCAGTTCAAACACTGTTCTCTTCCACTCCTGGGGAGTGATCTGATCTTCAGGTGGAGTGCAAGAGTGGAGCCTTGGAGAAAAATAAAAATGGTAAAGTGTCTGGGAGCGTTCTTCTTGGTGGACAAGCCCATCACAAAATCTCTCCAAGTGGTAAAACACAACTGGAACAAATCAAAACAAAGCACTGGGCACTGCCTGAGTTCCTCCTGAGGGAGTGGTGTTTTCCTCAAGTATTTCCAAACAGTGGTCAGGGTGGGTGGGTGTGGGGGGTCAAAGGCTTCAGTACAAACTGTTTATTGAAATAATTCCTTTGGATTGCCCTCCCTCACACTGCAGTTTTTAGCCATGGGATCACTTGTGCTCTGAGAAGGGGCAAGTACACACCCTTGTGACTGCAGTTACAGCACAGGAACGAACACCAACCCCTCCACTTGGGCAATAAAAGCTTCTTGAACTAATCATAAATTAGAGCATTTGAAAGTCATGAAACTGATTTTCCATCTAGCAGTGGCACAGGAAATGCCAAATGCTTTACTCTGTTTAGGCTGTTCACTGAGCACCTGAAATGATGCACATCATTACTTCAGCAGGCACCAGGGATGTTAATCTGAGGATTTACACAGGAGACAAAAATGATATTGTAATACAGCCACAGAAGTGCAGCTGTACAATGTATGCAAACTTCATATAAAACAGTATGTCCTTCTGAGAAATTACAGTAATTTGGATGTGAGAGTGAAAAGATGTAAATCTGCCCAACTATTATTAAGACAGCCAAGGCCAATTTACACAGCACACCAATGCCAATTAAAAATGTTAAACAAAAGCCAACCAGTTTCTCTCCCAACTGATGACAGGCACATTATTTAGAGCAGCTGTGTTATTAAAAAAAAGAAATAAAAAAAAGGCACCTCTTATGCACACACACAATCCTGTGCAGAATTCTGACCCCACAGTGAAGGACTCAAGAGTATGTTTAGGCCAGCAGAACCTGCCTGACTGGTGTCCCACATCTAGCACTGAGAGGAAAATTCACCTCCAGCACAGCCCTATTAAATCAATGTGGCTCCCTCTGAGTCAAGGGCCAAGTCTGGCTCATGGAACCAATGCACAATTAAGTATCAGGCAAGCAAATGAATGTTATAAAGCAGGATAAATAAACCACAGTGACAAGTGGCATCTTTGAATTACAACTCAATCACAGGTAACCCCAGATTCTCAAACACTTCACAAAACTGAGAAAAAAATTGTGCTCACTTCCCATTCTGCAGCTGAGCAGCCAAATGATACCTCAGCATCAGTGGCTGGCACTGAGCTCTTCCCTTGTCACCCACTCCTGTACCCCAGGAACCAGTCCTACCTTTCAAAAACTATTTTCTCACAAACTCACAGGATTTATTTTCAGTCTATTTCTTCACACCTCATTTAAAAGCTCTCTTAGCCAGCTCAAGCAGTCTGACTGAGGCCAATACCACAGCAGGTACCCTAAAATGGAAAGCCCAACCTGAGCAGAGCACTGAGTGATGCAGGCCAATTCCATCAGGAAATCTCAGTCAGCTATCACCTGTCTCAGGCTCAGCTCTGCTAAACCCTTGTTACTGCAACAGTTCAAATGAAGGAACACATCTGAGGAAAACAAAAGCCAGAGGGAAAAAAACAAAAAACAACTGGAAGCTTTTATTATTTTTTTTTCCTTGAGTGTTATACTATTCTCCTCTACCTCTGAAATGGTTCAGGAACTCACACAAACACACTGAAAGGATAGAAGCATGTAAGAGGGTTTGTCCTGGAGGCACAAAACAGAACTGGGTCAGAAAATTGGGTAACATTTGACTTGCTCAGGCCAACACAATCAGGCAAAAAATGAAGTTTTGATTGGAGAGTGGCCATGCTGGCTCAAAGCAGTTATCTCCTCCATGACTTCAGTGCTGATGCCTGGAGCAATGGCAGGATCACATTCCATGTTTTGAAGGGGACATGCTTGGTTTCATCCTTCACATTTGCACATCCACAGCGTCCCTCCTGCACCCACCAGCAAAGAGGAAAAACCTTTCATAACCTTTCCCTGAGCTTAACTAAAAATCACCTGGTGTTCGGCAGCAGGAGCAAGAGCAGAGATGACAAGATGTCATCTAAGAGCAGGGACTTGACCTTCCTCTCCTGCCAGCCCTGAGTGCAGCTGTGCAGGTGCTGCCACTCCTGCTCCCCGTGCTGTGGGACGGAGGGAACCCCGAGCTGCCCTGTCTGCTGCTCTCACTGCAATCAATCCATGCCGAATACCTCAAGTATCTCCATAGAAGGTGACTTCCAAAATGGTTAACCCTGCACTGTTTTACCTATTCCAAAATTTAAACTGCTACAAAGAGTCCCAGGAGTGGACATTTTCAGGCCTGTTCCCATCCACTGTCTCTCTGTAAAGGGGTTCCCAGTCCCTCCCTTTTTGGTTTTGTTTGTATGTTTGCTTTTGTTTTAGTTTTTCTCTCCCATACAAGGAAAGCAGGCAAGATTTATTCCCCTAAAACTGCTGAATCAAGACATGAATAGAGAAGGGCAGAAAGCACTATGAAGGCAGCAAAGTGGATAAACAGAGAGGTGAAAGCACCAGGGTGGGACCCCGTCGGGACGGAGCTGAGAGCCATTAACACCACGCAGGGAAAACCGTGTTTGGCCAAACCCTGAGGATGCACATCTGGATGTTGTTGACTGAAGTGACCTTGCTACAAAGCAGAGACAGCAACAGCTCTCCAGTGCTGCAGGAGATGTCCCAAACAAATACAGGCCCTGTTTTCATTTGTATTGTATAACCTGAAATAATTCAACCACCTTCCAACAATATTTTACATTTCACAATCACCACCTTCTCTACGTCATGAGAAGTTCAAAATCAGCATTCATTATAAAGGTTATGCATTTCACAAAAGAGGAAACTGAGGCATGAACTGTCAAGAGAGCATTCCCCACTGCTCCAGTTACCCTGAGCCTGTATCACACATTAGTGGGGAGCAACAGCAATTAACTGTGCAGTGCATCACTGTCTGACAAACAGACACTGTCTCTTCCATCATCCATACAGAGGACCCTGGGTCTTTAACTTTTCAGGCCACTGAAGAGCTTGGCTGATGAAGTTTTTCTTTCTGTGCAGCACACTTTGCAAAATGTCCCACAAGTGGAAGGTTGTCTCTGGAACTCATTTATCAGGAATTTCAGCAATGCTCTCCACAGATGTTGCACATCACTTTAGGCTCCTGCTAAAATGCACAATGTTGTTGAACTCAAACATGAAGGATTAATTCCACAGGACTTTAAACTGCAGAACTTCCATGAACACTGACAGCAATTCCCTCTCATGGCAGTGAGAATAGACCAGCATTCAGCAGTGAAATGACCAAAGAAAAACACTCGACAGTCCTCAAGTTCACTGGCATGATGTGCCTGGCCAGGGCCCTGAAAAGCATTTCAGCATCTTATCCTCTTCCCCTCACACTTTTTTCCTTCAATTTAGCTGAAATTCATGTGTGTTTGCTAAACTTTCCCTAAGCATTCCCCATGCTGTTGTCAGGATCTGTTTTCTTCAATCCTCACCATCAGCTACTCTTCCTGCAGTGATTCTAATCTCCTTCCCTATTTTCAAACAGCATTCTCTCTGCCTCTTTATCACCCACCCTGTCTTAGCATCTGATGCCCAACATCTGTACCCTTCAGGACGTGCCTCAAGCACTCAGACTCCACTTAAGTCACTCTGAAAAAGCAGCTCTTCAACCAACACATCAGCAGGAGCCGTTTCTTCCTCGCCTTTCACAACAACCTTTTCCAGCCGTCAAATACAATTCACAGCAGCTCTGCCTCAGAGTTTTTATTCCCAGCCCTGTTCAATCAAAGGCACTGGGCCAAAAGAAACCATCTCACCTTATTAGTCCTGCAACCTGCTGTCCATCTCAGCCATTCTTAGCACAGTCTGTGCTGTGTTCAAGGGATTGCTCCTTTTAAGAGATGCACAGGAACAGGACTCCAAAGTGGGATCCCTGACTCCTCCTGTGGCATAACAGAATCTGAGGAAAAGGGATCTACAGAAACTGCCCCAATGGCCTCCATCTGTAGAGGCAGAAAGACATGCTTAACTTCTCTACAAGAAGCTTTATGACCTGTAAGCATTCTGGTTATTTGTCGAGCCTCAGTTTGAATTCCACAAAGCCTAATTTCAATTTTTGCTGAAGTTGCTCTATTATTAGCAGCTTCTTTCCTCCTGGGAAGTATCAACACAATCATCTCCTGGACTCTTTAATATGGGCTAATAACAAAGCAAGTCAAAAAGCAAACTGCAAAGGAGATAACAACCCAACTTAGAGAAATTCCTACTTTTCACTTGGCAAGCAAATGAAAACTCCAGATCTACAAAGGTAGATCAGGTATTTCAGAAACATATTTTTTATTCCTGCATGGTGAGAAAAGCCTTTTCTACTAACTCAAAGTCCTGCAGTTCAATCTCAACACTAACATGAGCTTTTCAAGTTCTTTCTCCTCTTGCAGATCACCCATGTGCTTTTTAAAACCCTTTTTCTCAGGAAAGTAGAGAAGTGCTCCTCTAGTCTCCAAACTGAAGGCAGCTTTAAATACACTCACAGGTCAGGCCTCAAACCCTATTTCTTTACACAGACTTGGAGAGGAGCGTGGCTGTTGTAACAAGTACAAAGCCTGAAGAATTCTCCCAGTCACGTGAATGTGAGTCCTGCTTAGATCAACAGCTGGGAAACAGCATCATTCTGTAAATCTTCTAGTCTTACATCCAATTTTGTCTGTGTTGTACACACACTTACATGCTTCTCTTACAAAGTCTCTTCAGTTCTTTCAGCAGCTCATCAGTTCACTCCTGCCTTTATTCCACAGTGATCCTTTCAGGGAAAACCATTTTTATTTCTTCACACCCTTGCTGCTGATTTCCACATCAATTAATCAATAGATGAGGTTCCCTCCAAGCAATCATTCCTCATTACTGCCCAGCTCACCACGGCTCTGGGCTCGCCATCTGCTGTGCTGGTGAGGCTGGTTTGTGCAGCAGGACCTGCTGCAGGGCAGGCAGCCAAGGAGCTGCTGGCCCTCCAGCAGCATCATCCTTCTCCGTTAAAAACACCACATCCTTCCCCCACAAAAACAGAGCAACTGCTCTCCAGCTGAGCCATCCAAATCGCTCCACTACCCTGGCACAAAGATACATCCCAAGCGTTGAAACAAAATGTTTTTGTGCTTGAAGGATGTCAGGGGTTACCTACAGAAACCTGCCCAAATATTTCCCTGTGTTGTCGGAAAGCCAAGCACAGAAGAGCAGTCATCCTGACAGACTGACAGGCCAGAACTGTTGTCTACAGAAAAGAGTAATTTGGTTGGTCAAAAGGGTGGCTTTACAAGTAAGTTATTTATGTAGTGGTTGAACGATAGTACAAAACTTCTGTGATTTAATGCTAATTTGATGCAGATGAAATAAATCACTATGTAGCCCTAGTTTTACTGGCTTGATTTTTTTCCAAGCTTATTTTTTTCCCCCTGTTTTACTGGGCAACATTTTCAGAAGCACTCAAGTTCTATTGACACCCACTATTTCTCCCACCAGTGTAAGCAGATGTGCATCTGGAAAGAACACAATCCTTTACAGTACAAAAGCATTATTTTGTTTATGGTAAGCAAATAAACCTTATGTGGTAACAGATTTCATCTCCTATGCACAGCAAAGTGTGAATAAGGCTCCAATGGTCTACAGAGGAGATGGAAGATGGAGCATATAATTTTGGACCCAGTTTCCACAACAGCAGCCTGTAGTGACTCCTACACACTCAGCAGGTTGTGCTGAGCCAGCCCTCTGTCTCAGCACATCCCACAGCAAACCACTCACTGGAACACATCACAACTTTCTGATACTCTTAACCCCAAAGGTCCAGATTCGTCAACAGGGTAATGCAAAAAATACCCAGAGGACAACTACCTAAACATGGTTGTATCACGGTGATACAGTAAAATCATGTACCCTGGATGTTCTGTCCTACAGCAACACAACAGATTTTCCATTGGGCAAGGGCAGTCATTCAGCAGTAGGGTAAGATTTCATGGGGAAAACCCCCCCAGGTTTTCAGTTTTGGAGCAATAATTTTTAAAAAAGCATTTACAGACATTCTTTTGGAAAAGGACCATTGAGACCAATCCTGTTGACTGCTTCAGAGACCTCTAAAAGACACTGTGCAATTTCCAGCCAAAGCACATCAGTCTGTCATGGGGAGGGAAGGGGAAAGAAAGGGGAAAACAGTTTAATTTCCCCTGCTCATCTGAACACGCATCAAGTGAGCCTTTCAACAACCTCATAAAAATGTGCAAGGCAGAGAGAAAATAATTTAGGATGCATTTAGAATTTATTGACTTGGCCTGGTCGTGTGTTTGATAACATCTTGCTGCCGGTATGGCAAGTGGGGAAGATAAAATTAAAGCTGATCTGTGAAAACTGGCAGGCTTAATATTAAATGGAGCTTCAAATCAAACCAAACCAAAAAACCTCCAACCCCTTTGGAAAATACACTCTTAAACACTCCTAATTACCCGTATTTCCTCTACAGTAATTTCCTAAAGAAAAAATGGGCTCCAAAATCACTCCTGATAGTAGATGTGAGACTGAACACTTCAAGACTAGTCACTGGCCCTTTCCTGCCACCATTCCACGTGGCCAGTGGAAGCTTCATTTACAGAAGCTCCATTTCTGTCATAGTACCTGAAAGCAGCCCAGTATTTCATATCCTTGCGCTGTCACTTTGACTCTGCCTTATCTAGTACTTCCTTCCTGAACAAAGTCCCAGTTTTTGTCTGGGGGGGCAGATAGTGATTTCCCAGGGAAGGTGGGGTTGGTTTCAGCCAAGAGGAGCTGCAAAGCACGAGCTCTGCTTTCTGTTACACAACTCATCCTCTGCCCAGTCTTTCTCACACACAGCCAGCATGTTGGCAACCTTGTCACCATCACTTCTGCAAGGATGGCTTTACATGAGTAGGGACCAGGAAGGGACCAGGCCACCACCTGCCACTGAGAGGTCACCTGCACCTCTTAGGGAAGCTCAGAACTCACCTGAATTATTTGTAACTCTGATGGTTCTACATAAGAGCTTCAAAAACTTCAAAAAAAATCTTAAGTTCTTCCAAGGCTGAAGTGCAAGAAGTGTATTAAGAAACATGAGATGCTTCAATTTCTTTGTGCTTTTTTAACTCTTCAAACTTAGGTCAAGTTCTCTCCTGGACATGGGTGATTTCTGAACCTCCAGGCTGTGACACAGCACACCAACCAAGGCACACAGGCAGATCCCAGCCTGGAGTGAAGACAAGGGTACAAGAAAATCCAGACATGCTGTTTGTTCAGTCTCTCTAGCTTATGTCTGGAGTAAGTCATCTGAATTTGACTGTGTTTCAAGAGAAAACTGGGAGGTTGGGTTTTTTTAATTTAGTTTTGAATGCACTTGTGAGACAGGCTGGTGAAAAAGCCTCATGTTGCAATTGGAAGTGTTTTGCCTCACAGCTACAGAGACAGCAATCCAAGCATTTACAAAACGAGAAACACAGCAGAAAACAAAAACAGCCAAAAGCTCTTCAAAATGATCAAGCCTAGTGTTACCCTGCACTCTACCTCTTGATTAAGGAAGAAGTTTGGGATTCTTTAAAGGGCACAAAATTTCATTGCAAAAGGCACCACCTCAGCACTGACAGAGACCAGCAAAGCCTGTCCGGGCTCAGTGCTGAAAGGCACCAACCTCAGCGGCCTCCCCCCAGAGGATTATCTTTGTAGCCTCCTATTCAATGCCATTTAACACACCACAGCACACATTTGAGCTGCTAATTCAACTCCCCAGTCAAAACAGGCAAGAGAAGCAAATGGTTTGTTTCTCCCCAGACCCCGATTTCAAACCCACAGTCATTTCTTTCCGCACAGCAGAGTCCACACATTCATCCCCAGCAGCTGAAACACAAAGCTCAGCAACCCCACACGGTCTGCACGAGCCCAGACACAGAGACTGAGGGAGGGAGCATTAAAACAAAATAAAAAAAGCAATAAACTACAAGGGAGACGATGATGTTTCAAGACATGTAGCAAGTCTCTCCCACTGATCCCTCTGCCAGTTTTTCAACTGAACCACAACCGAAAAGCCAATTTAATAAGCACCGTTCATTTCAACAGGCAGGACACCACCAGGCACCAAGAAATGTTGCAGCTCAGCAGAAAGATAATGCAGTGATCATTGGGTGGGTATAATAGAGGGATTATTTTACAATTACAGCAACAATGAAAAAGCAATTTATACAGTAACACACTGATGTACTGGCAAGCGCCTGTCCAAAGGGATTAAATAAAAGTCTGACATAGACTATAGGCAGAAGAATGTCTTTAGCAAAAGGTTTATGAACTTCCCTAGACAGTCGTATTACTGTGCAATATCCCTTAAAGGCAGTATTTGGCATTTAGATCCATTTTAGGTAACAGAAGCACAATGCACAAGCACGAAATAAAAGCACTTGGAGATTTCTTATTTATTTAAAGAAAAGCAAAAGCATATATGAGAAGGGTAGGTCACTTTTCATTGCTTCAGAAAGCACATTGCAGTGGGCCCCAAAACACCTTTATTTCTTGGGTTAAAGATGGTCAAGGAACCCCAGAGGCAACACTGATGGTTGTTGGGGAGCTCCTGCTGCAGCAGTGGCTCTGACAGAGCATTTCAGGAGCCCCCAGCAGGGATGGTGAGAAGTGACCACAGGAGAGGACAGCTCTCCAGGAACACCGGGAGGACGGAGGGAATGGTTCAGTGTCTCACACTGCTGAGGCAACACCTCCCCAGAATCTCTGAAAAAGAGCTGCTGAACAGAAAGCTTGCAAGAATAACCTGCAGGTAGATCAGGCTCCCTTCCAGAGCAGAGAACACCCAGCTGAGAGGGGAAAAAACCTGCTTCAGAGAAGAAATTCGGGTAGTTCAAAGGGAGGGCACAGGAACATTTTTACAAACCACAGAGCTTTTAGCTCTGGTTGATTTATTAAATGGGTCGTCCTCTTTTTCCTATCACTTCAGGCAACAGCTGAATTATTCAATGAGCTCCAGTTGACTATGTTGTTTCTAAAACACTTGGTTATCTCTAGGGAAGGAAGACAAGGGGCGAGGGGGAATAAAAACATGTTTAAAAGTTAAAGAATTTAACAGAAGCAGATCCTATTCATTTACAAGAAGTCTCAAAAGCAGAGAGGGAGACAAGTATTCCTGTAAGTCTCCTGGCTAAGGAACCTTGTGCCACATGGAGAGCTGGAGACGTGCAGCTCAGCTGCAAAGCTCTCACCATGGACAGCCTTGGAGCTCTGACCCCAGCACAAGGGTGATGGCCCTTCTGCTGCCACCACACACAGGATTCATGGCTTCAGCCTCAGGGATATCCAGGGTGTATTTCCATGGGTCTGGAAACAAACACAAGCTTTACCCCTTGAACTTGCCCATCCCTAACAGAGCTGTCAGAAGAATTTCTCTAGCAGTGCAATGAAAAGCTGTTTTCAGACAGTCCTTCAGAGCTTATTTAAAGCAGTACTTTTTCTGCCACCCCAAAGCAGAGTGGCTCTAACTGGACAGGCAGAACAGGAATGAAGCCAGTCCCTAAGTCACACAAATACCAAATCATCAGGCTAACAAAGTAACACAGCTCTGAACACACCAGTTCTCATGGATCTCCAACTCCAGGACTTAACTCTGTGGTGGCATTTAATTAATGAAAACACTGTGTGATGCTCATGTGAACAGTGGGCAGTCTTCAGGTTTCAGTAGAAGCAAAAGTGGTTGCCCATGAAACAGCAGATCAACTCTTCTAAAACTATTTCTCCTCTAGTGAAGAAGAGGCATTTACTCCAGAAAAAGTCAGCTTTCTGGAAGAAAGCCTGTTGACAGCAGGGAATCCTGCTATCATTTGTGCCCACTCAGTAATCAGAGCTGGATGCAGGAAAACACAGGAATCCATCACTGTGTCAAGACAAAACCCAATCAAAGAATACATAAAATAATTAATATAATCAGAAAAGCAAAGGGCCTGACAGCAAATCACTCAAGCCAAAACCACACAGAGTTCTTCACTACACTAAAAAAAAAATAAGAACAAAGAAACCCACAAACCTCTAAATAATTTACCTGCTTATGACATATTTTACTACTGCTCCCAAAGACTTGCAAACCAGTTATGTGTACTTCAAAATAAAATTCGAGTTATTTATGGCTTCTTTCCTTTTAAAGATTACAAGAAATTTATTGGCAGATGATCTATAAAGACACAATGACAGAGTTTTGACCTGAGGATTCCTCATGCCAACTGAGGGTCAAACGTTAAATTCAAACCCTCTCTGGCCCAGTTTTGTGCTGAGCAGAGTCAGGGGCTGCAGGAGCCCAGCCCAGCCCAGCCCAGCCCTGTCACACCATCTCCCACAGTGACAAAACTTCAGGCCAGAAACTCCAAGGCTGCCTCTCACTGTAAAGTTACCTCTCAACTACAAGCCTGGGGGTGCTTTTGCTATTTTTTTTTTACATTTAGAAGGAAATAATGTGTGAAAAGAATGCTGAGTTTTCCAAAGAGCTGACAGTCTTGATGAATAAGAAAGTTTCCCAGTTTCCTTTGAAAGTTATTCAGTCTTTCTGGGAATCATGACTTTACATCTTTAGTCTTATACTAAGTATGAGTAACTTAAAGCCTACAAATAAGTATAAACCAGACAAAGACATCTAAAAATCAATGAGGGGAGCAAGTACTTCTCCAAAGCATGTAAAAATGGTAAAAGTTAGCAAAGCAATAGTCAGAATTCTCAATTCTCAAGGGCCCAAAGCTGGGCCCTGTAACTCTGCCAGCCCTTCCAAATACCAAGGACCAAGTACCAGCACTTGATACTGAATTATCTTTCTTTGCCCTCAGGTCAGATGGAAAAGTAATAGTTTATACTCACTGGATTTATCTTCCCTGAAGAATTCCCATTTCTTTCAGTTTTTGTCTTTAATCAAAACACTCCATCCCAGCTGCTGCACTGTCCTGGGTACCTGCTTTATTTCCTCCTGCCATCTCCTACGTGGCTTTGATTACAAAAGACCCTTTTCCAGAAATCTCTTAATCTTTCCTTCCTGTGCTTATTAAAATTTTTTCCTAGTTTTTTTTCTTTGGTTGCTATTTATATTTGTACAGATCAAGTGCCCATTCCAGCAAATCCAGGCTCTCCCATTACTGCAGAAACAGCACTGAGGCAAGAATTTGAAATATGTGGGGTTAGTTGATGTGTGCTCATTGGGATAACTGTGAATGCAGTGTAAGAATTACTCACTGCAGTCATTTCAAAAGGTTTCAGAGGTTTCTGTGAAAAGGAAGTTTGAGCTTCTGAATCACCTACGTAACACAATCAAATCCGCCCTCTTTTTTCTTTTTTCTTTTTTCTTTTTTTTTTTTTAAGAACATAGTCTTTTTGTTGTATTCCAGTAAAGCTGCTTCATTGTAACCAGGCAGATTGCACAATGCCAATTTTCAGGCTCTGGTGTCATTGGGAAATTCTCACTCGAGTAACTTCCATTCAGGCCCAGCCAAGAGCATTAGAATTTGTATAAAGCCGATGTGCTTCATGCAGAGAACGGCACCCAAACCAATCCATCCCCAACAATCAATAAGTTCACTATACACCCCCAATATTCAGTACTGAGGACACATCTTTGAAGCAATCTAGAACACCATCCCTGGGAGAAAGTTATTCACTAAAGCCACTTCCTTCTTAAGGTTAATGTTGCCTTTTTTTTTTAAAGAAGCAAACAAAATTATGACAGAAATTACACAATAGACAGAAAAGGGTTTATCTAAAGTAAATAAAGCCTTCTGTTTGCAACCAGCTGAGAGCATTTGGTAAGTTCTTCTCTCCCTCCCTCCTCCTCTTTAAATGCAACCCTTCCAGTTAACAAATCAACTTTTACCAGCTTTGCAGGTGTGTAATGACTCCTCTCTTGGTGTGGCCACTCTCATGGCACCACTGAGCAGGAAAATTGATACCACATGGTGCAAATTTGACAGTGAGTAGTTAAGACACCAAATGCTGCCAAAACTTGCACACCTTTCCTTTTTTTTTTTAATCCTCCCTTTTTGGAAGACTAGTTACATTAAGAAGGGAAATGCAATCTTGGGATGCACCAATTGGTAAATTTAATCCAGCTCAGGAAGATTTATAGAGTTTCTATTCAAATAACTCTACCTTTCTGAGGCTTTCAGAAACATCACTTCATCACACAACCTTGAGACAGCCCCCCCAGAAGATGTCTTGCATTAATCCAATGATGCAGCACCAGCTGATAAGGGGCTGCCCATGGGTTTTTAGTGACAAAGAGCAGAGGGACAAGATGTTCGGGATGAGTAACCTCTCCATCCAAGTGCTCTCCACAGACCAATCCCCTCGACAAGTCACGGGCGGTCACTTTTCTCCTGACAGCCATCAGGGGGAGAAGACAGAGGGCAATGCTCCAGGGGGAAGGAGCCTCCCATCAGCCTGGGAACAGAGGAACTCGCCTGCAAAAGCTCCCTGCCAACCAAAGCAGAACCTGCAGCGTGTACAGCACTCACACTCCTGCCTGCTGGACCTCTCAGGGACTCCAGGCTACATCTGACTGGGCAAACAACACAAAACATGGGCACTCTGAGGCACCCATTCCACCAAATAAACTGGAAAAATGAAGAGAGGACAGAGGTAGCACAGTATTGAAAGGGAGAGTTTTCAAACAGGAAATACAACCAGCAGTGGTCAGGACAGCAACCTGATGTCGTCTCCAATAAGCTGCTTTACACACTGTCCAGGAACATCACACATTTATCTACAAACTTCTCCCCTGTATTTTTTGACTATCCAGCAGAAGCAGACCAGACCAGACACCCTATGCATGTGCACAAACTCTCACAACTGTGCTTTGTGGGCAGTGGTTACTACATGTTTCACTCGATGCCTCTTCCCACCCCGGGAATGCACCAGGATTAGCACCTGGAATGCATCGGGATAAACACCTGGAGCCCTCCCTGCTGCTGCCACACACACAGCTGAGGGTCCAACTCCAGCGTGCAGCCCTGTGTGCCCCCTGGCACAGCCCCTGCCAACACCTCAGCCTGCACAGGGCACAGGTTATTCACTCTGTCAATGTTCAGAGACATTTAACCTGCCCAAAGACTGCCCACTTGTCTCCCCATATGGGAGGGGACAGAAATTAGTCATTGTGAAGAAAGAACAAGAAATTGCTGTAGCTCCTTTTCCTCTCTGCTCTGTGAGGAACATGCCCAGCTGCAGAGATTCCAGCACGGGCAAATACCCTGAGCCTTCATAACACGAAGGGGGAGTGAACAGAGGGCACAACTCTCCTGACTGGAAGACATTACAGGGTGCCCAAATACACCTTTATCCTGCTACCTAAGAAATCCAGAACGCTCTCTAGGATTCAAAGTATCAGACTTTGTACTTGTATCATGTCAGATGTTGCACAAGAAATCTTAAAAATCACATCACTCAATGGGCCAAGAGCTTATTTTTGGTTAACTTACCCCAAACGTCAGAGAGTAACTGTTTCCTGATAATCTCTTTTCACAGAGAGGGTCAACACACACACAGAATGCCACATTAGTTCCCCACAGCTGAGCTAACAGAATCCTCTGTAAAAAACACACTGGAGTAAAGCTCCCCAGGACAAGAGCCACTACAAAACCCCTCTTCAGCCTGAGGATGGGCTCCCAAAGCTTGTCCTGACTCCTGGCAGCAAGAGGAGCTCCAGCCCTAAGCAGGTGCAGACTTTTCTACTGACTTTTTTCAGTTTAATAAAAACAAGGCATACAACACGAAAGGTGAAGAGAGGAGGACAAACCAAACAGCCTGGGATGCTTTTTAGATTCTTTCTGTAGGAAAGTAAATAAAACCAGGGAGCCTTTATGGCACAGGAGCTTCTAACTGTCCTCTGTAGACCTTCCAAGCACAAGAAAGAAAAACAAAGACATTAATCCCGGCGGTGACGATGCCAACGACCACATTCCAAAAGCCATGGTGTAGTTAAGGTGCCTCACTGCTACATCAACATCTCACTAATTCATGGCACATAAGAAATGTGGAACTGGAATTCTCCAAACCTACTGCAATGGAAATCTCCCATCAATTCCAGGAAGAAGCAGAAAAGAAAAGTCTTAACATTTCTCCACTTGACTGGCACCTGTCACTTTTAAAGGATGACAAAAACAGCCTTCCTGCTCCCTTAAAATCTGGAAATTTCACAGGGAGTATTTCCCCAGCAATGCTCCTCCTGCACTTGGCTCACTAGTTTGCTGTCATTCCAAATGCCTCTGGAAACATCAGCAGGATCCACATCCCCCATTAAAAGCTGGCATGTACTCAGTACTAAACTACGCTTGCTGAACTCCCAAATGTTTGTCCTCCAGTTACTGTCCAACAACTCCCTCTGCAAACTGCCCCTCCAGCACCGTGTCTTGCGATTGGCAATAGGCAGTTTCGGCACTCTGAAATAGCTTTAACTAAACAGATCACTTTCCTATCCAAAACAGTGAAGTTTTTCTACCCATGGTACAGTCTAGCTGTTACTCATAAAAGTTTTTTAAACCTGTCTCCAAGGCTTTCCTATCATCCCAACTATCTTTTATCAGATAAAAGTAGATCCCAGGAACTTAATTTTTGTCCTCGAAAGCCATCCTGACATGGTTCTGGGCAACCAGTTCCAGGTGACCTCCAGAGGTCCCTTCCAACCTCAGCCACTTGGTGATTCTCTGGCTCCATTTTAGTCACCAAAATACATCCTACTGTTTTTCAAATTACACATCTGCATGCAAGTTCCTGTCCAGACACTCCCCATCTAAAGCAAACCAACAGGGAAAAAGAAACCTCAAAGCCGTTCTGAATTGCCTCCCCCACATTCAAAGCTGCAGTGGCTCTAAACACATGCATAGTAATGATCAGCTTTACTTGGGGCTCAGTAAACAGACCTCAGCCAGCACTGCTTTCTCACTGTGACACAGAAGACCATGAGTTTCCTTCTGCTCATCAGACAGGCAAGTACAGATACAAAAATAAGGCTGGAACACTGTCAAACAATTTGTCTTTCAGATTCTACTCAATCCACAACATGTCTGTCTAAATAATTAACCGGCTGGAATCTGAAGTGATACAAACTAAAGTAAGAAATACCTGTTCCCCACAGTTTAAAGTGCATCCCTACTCTTTCTATATCCATTCAGGCATGGTCTGAAAGCCAGGCTTCTCAAAATGCCAGAAGCATTGAGGGTCTCCCTCAGATAACCCCTAAGTTACATTCCCTTATTTCCTCACTGCACAGCACAGCACAGCATCCAGAAACTGTAACCTGCTTATGTTTATCTCAACAGTGCTGACAATCCCTCCAGGATTCACTCCTTTGAGTAAAACAGCAAAAAGGTCATGCAAAGTTATCTCTAGCAGCTGACCAGAAAAGTGGAGATGTGCTAAAGCCTGCCCGCTCTGCCTCATGTCCCCACTCCCCAGCTGTATCAGATGGCCTGGGAGACCTGTCTGCTCACCTTCAGCCTCCTGTGATCCTGCTAAAGTGATCTCTTTAAGAAGCCAAAGCATGCAAACATACCCTCCACAATCTCCCTTTTGAAAGCTTCTTAAAATCCAGCTCTTCTACAGGCGTCATTGTAAAACCCTCTCCACTCTGCCTGTGCAGCCTGACTTACTTAAACAACAGTATCCTGAGGTTCCCTTTATACAAATCGACCCCCCCTTGAATCAGGCACCTTCAGTGACATGGACCCCACTGGGATAAAAGGCATGTTCTCATGTATGTTCTTTACACCTGCAATATTATATTCCTAATCCTCTGGCAGTATCTGCTCTGCCACACTCTCTGCTTGTTTAACCTTCACAGCATTGCTGTCTGCAATTAATTCCATGCAATCTCTTACAGACCATCCCCAGGACACTGACACACTGCCCCACATTCCGACATCCTGACACTCACAGCCACATCCTGAGAATTGTCCTCAACTGATGCCAAACCAGAAGCCACAGAGTTCTGATGTGCTTCTCACTGAATCGATCCTTGCTACTATCACACAGAAATGCCACTGATACACTGCACACCATCTTCACTCATCACATTTCAATTAACTTCAATAAAACAGGGAAAGGCTGACTTCAAGAGTGCCACCATCACCACCAGATAGCTGAAAGATCAGCTCAGCACCAGCAGAAATAACTTGCTGTGCCATCAACACTCTCCATTTAACAGCCTCCTGCTCTCTTTTGGTAGTAACTCAGCAGCCCCCACAGCTAACACAGAGCCTGGATATAGTCCGACAGTTTGCAGTATTTAAGCCACCTACAAGGCCTTGTGGAGCGCAAAGACAGGCAAAACTTTCCTCAAAACACGCCCCTCCTCAAACCCCCTGAGCACCATTACCATGTCCTTGGTGTGCTCCTGACACCACCTTTTCCACTCAGCAGTGATTTCAGATCACCAAATGGCCCTGGTTACCGCTGAGTAAACTGCAAAGTCCAGAGGAAAACAAAATAAATGCTTCTTCAAATGCTTCATCATGCCATTTTATCCCTTAAGGGAGAGCCCAGGGATATTTTGACACTGCTATTGGTTTGTTTGCTTTCCAAAGCAGCTCAGCAGGAGGGACAGCTGACACTTCTGAGGGGTCACCCAACTCCCATGGTCACTGCCCAGACAGGTCACAGGGGCTGAGGAACAGCAGAGCCCCCAGGCCTCCCTGCTAGGAGGTACTTACATACTCATGTGCATGAGTTTTAGTTCTGGAAAACTATTAAGGAAATAGAAATTTTCAAGAGTATATTACAACAAATGAGGCATCAAGTAGCTCCCGAACCTTCTTGATAGCCAACAGCTTTCTGCACTTGGAGTAGCCAGTGAGTTAAAGAAGAAATGTTGGGCTGTTTGAATTAGTGTATTGTCCTTCCAAAATAAGCAGTACTGGGCTATGGGGATTTACCTTCTTTACATCTTGCATCACTTCAATAGTCAGCTAAATATAGAAAAATGGTAATTATTTAGCACATCTTTAAAACAACAATTTCCCTCCCAATTAATTTCCAGTTCCTCAGATTAATTAGCTATTCAGATTTTTTTGATGTACACACTGCAAGAAGCTGAATGTGTTTCCTGTAAATTAAATCACCCTCAGACATAATGATGCTCCTAAAACAACTTCATCTTAGCAAAGAATCAAAATCCATTCCACTAAATCTGCCTGGATGGGTAAAAGGCAGAAACCAACACCACCAGACAGTGACACCCTGAAGCTTGAACCCAAGCAATAAGCTGCTTTCACTTGTTGTTCTCAAGGTAAATGACTCCAACATAAGTAGTAGTAGTTCTGGTCCAAATAAGAACAAAACTCAATCCTCCCCAAAAAAATCAGGGATCATCACTATTGCTGTCAGTGTCAACCACTGTGGAGCTGCACTCAGGAGTCTTAACATCTACTGGGCCTGCAGAGAGCCCAGACCTACTTCTGCCATATTTAGTGACAAAGCTCCTGTATGTTTCTGTAATACCTGATCTGAAACTTCAGGAGAGAAGTGGAAAGCAGAGAGATCAAACACTGCCTTCTCGGTGTCACACCAGAAGGGCAGTGGCAACTGCACACACTGCTGCACTCGGGACCAAGAACAAACCACACAGACCTTTCTCCATCCACAGCACGGAAAAGATTAATTCCAACAGCTCTTATTATTTTTTATTAACATTTCTTCATTCTCCTACCACGTTTCTTTCAGGTTCTTCAGTTACAGTTGAGTGCTGGAGTCCAGCTCTGTGGGCATGTGCCTGAAATGCTCCCACCTCCATGGACTGTCCTGCCACAGGACACTCTCCCAGCCACGACAGGACTCACCCTGAAGCAGCATCTAAAACCTGCCTCCACTGATCCAATCCCCTGGTGTGAACCTCAGCTTCTGCCTCACGTTGGAGGCATGAGATATTTTACAGATATGAATTACTTCAGTATTGTACAATCAGAACACAAAGGAAAAAATTCCTTAGCACAAAGCTCTGCCACTTGAGCACAGCCAAGGGGAACTTTTAGAACAAAGCATGTCTGAAATCAAGTACCTGCTAAAAAAGCTTACACAATTCAGGCCTTTCTAGATTACTGTCTAAGTGGAAATGCTCAGTCAGACAACAGAAAGAAGGCAGGGTTAGCAGACAATGCAATGATCTTATAAAATATTTAAGCAAAGCATGAGACCATTGATAAGGTGCATTTGGACTGAAATAAACAATGTGGGACTTTGGTTTCTTCTCCCCAGACCTGCAGCATATGGACACCTGTGGGGTAGACAGGAAAGAAAATTCAAGAAAGAAAAACCAAACCTATACACAGGGACATATTCCAAGTTTTCCTGGTGCAACCCCTGTTAAATGCATTTGTAGGATTATGCACATTCTACTTCAGAAACAGACACCTGTTCACACCAAGAGGTTCTGAAATCTTTACATTTTCAAGAAAACATACACAAGTAATGGTTGTACTGAGACAAAGCCCTCCTCCCTCCCTCCAGCCAGCACCTTCAGCAGGCTCTGTGCTGTGCTGGAGCCGGGCAAAACCCAACAAGTCCAGGTTTAATTATTGATAAAGCCCCCACCCCATCTAAGGCAGGCAGGCAACTGTATGAGATCAGAAACCCGAATTACAGTATTTTTAATTCCCCTGCTCAAAATTCAAACAAATACAAGTTTTTCTAAATCAAGTAGAATATCAAAGAGGATCAGGTAGCAGGACTAAATTTGATCTCTCTTACGAATCAAATCCTCAGTCTGCTCACAGAACCCATTCATGAAATGACCCATGGAAAAGGCCTGGGTAGGTCCCTTCCTGCTCTAAAGCCTCCAGGAAAACTGAGCTGCAGTGACAATTTCTCCTATGAAACACCCAGTCAGAAATGATCATCATTTAGATGCCTTTCTATTACGCTAAACAGACCAACATCAGGTAAAAGCAGGACCTCACAGAGCACACCAGAAGTAAAATACACTTGCTCACCAAGCAGAGAGCAGTGGAAGGTTGGCATCCAGGAAATATTGCAGGTATAGGTATGTGACAGATGAAGATTCAAGGAAAAAATGTGCTGAAGATTATGGGCTCTAGCTGTGAGTTTATGAAATGTATGTCAGCCCAGGGACAGACTAAAGCAGAGCAAGTGGCCATGAATTGTGCCCTCAGTTCCAGCCATCACCTGGAGCACCATTTCAACCTTACAACTGACCCATCGCCAAATTCGGGGAGCTTTGTCTCCTTTTATCCTGGGGCATTCAATCTTATCAGAAAACAGCCATAAAACTGAGTACTGTTTATTTGTGTTAAGTGAAGAACTCCACAGGAGGAGCAATGCTCAGGCTTTCTAGGAAGGGGAACTCACACAACAGCTGATTTCAATCTCAGGGAAGTAATAGGAACAACAGAAAACCACCTTCTATGTTAGAACAAAAGACATCCTGTTTATGCTCAGAGGGAAAAAATAGACAATTAAGAATGCACCATATCATGCCCTTTTGCCACTGATCAGTTTTTCTGGAAAAGGTGAACAGTGGGTTTAAAGCCAAACCCTGGAGAAGACTTCAATTAATGTCTTTGAGACTGAGGGTGACCCTTCACAAACTGAGACGTTCTTGTACAGATGAAGTCTGATCAACACCATCACCACCATCAAACACTACATGGTTTCCATGATGGAGCTGATGTGACACAAAAACCCAAGAGATAATGAAGATTCTCTTTTCCTAAATCACAGCTACACCTCATATGCAGCAAAACGCTGTAGCATCTGAAACAGCTACAGAGTCAAAGATGATGACTACCCAAAAGTGCAACAACATAATTAGAAACAAATTCTACTGTAGAAATGTGTATTCTTAAGGCATTTAGACCTGTAACACTGATCTAATCCATTAGAAGATGGAGTGGTAGTTAAACTTGCCATGTTCCAGATGTACTTGCAGTTGTCCTCATCTGCCCATCCACAGATTAAAAACAAAACACAAGTTGATACTCTGAAGCCTAAGTTTTCCACTATGTTTATGATTACTATGTGTATTTAGGCTCTTTGCAAAGCATTTCTTTAAACTGCTACCCATCAGACAGAAAGCAGAGACAACGGGTGTAAGAAAGTTCAGTAAATTCTGGGATAATCCCAATACTGGACATTCATACAGCTTATTCAGCAAATGCAATCAAATACTACTTTAAAATACTTAAGGCAGGTATCTTTACTCCTTACAACTACTGCAGGATCTGCTGCACAGATCTTCAACTATTGCTGGATTTATAACTAACTAGATCTGAATTAAACACAGAAGATCAATAAAAAATTGATGCTACACCAGAACAACTTTTTGCTTGAGGTGTCCTCCCCCAAAATAAAGCTGAAACAACAATGCCATTTTACAACAATAAAATAATTCCTTTTCTGTCACTGAAGTTGCAGAGGACACCCCTGGCACCAAGGCAAAGGGCTAAAACTGCCACGAAGACAAAAAGAGAAGGCTCAGGTCACTAAACTGAAATCCCAGGAGACCAACATCTTACTTAGGGAAAGCCTCATTCAAATTGCATAAACCTACTCCTGAGTGAGTAAGGTAGGCAGAAAGGATGCTGCTCTCCAAGGGAAATGAATGATGACCTGGATTTGAGCACAGCCAAGGCCCACCAGGGCTCAGCCTCGGCCGCCGCTGCGGCAGCTCCGTCACACAAGGGCTGCATTCTGGGACTTGTCCATTACAATTAGGAACCAAATAACTCTGTGCAACGGTGCTGAATGGCATCTCCTCTCAAGAGCCCACAAGTTCCAACTGAGAGTGCAGCTGTGCAATCAGATTTCCATTCTTAACTCTTTCATTTCCAACCCAATTGATCTGCTCATGGTGCTCTTTCCTTTCCCTCAATTCTCAGCTACATCCAAAGACATGATTTTACAGAGCCCTGGCCCTGCCTGCAGCCAAAGTCTGGACTAGGCCAGCACCTCTCCAGAGTTAATGAGACATGAGTTCTGCAGAACACCAGCTCTGAATTGCTGTGGGCATCATCAGAACTGAGCCTGGAATGTGAGGGATGTGGAAGAAAGCCAAGAAGTGGCTCTGTAACCCCAGGCTGGAGAGTACTGCTCATCCAGGGAAACCGGGCAACAGTCCCGGGAAACTGCCCATCCTGAGCTGCCAGGGCCACTCTTTAGTTTATTTTGTCCAATGGAGATCATCACCTCACATCACCTCCCCACACACCGTGTGTGCACATTCCCAAAGAGGCTTCCCAGCAAAGGGAACAGGCTGTGCTCCTCCTGGATGAAACCCGGAGCCCGCCCGACCCCACGGGCAGCCAGGGCTGCAACCCCCCCTCCAGAGTGGGATGTTCAACACAGCATTTCTGCCTGGGGTATATTGGCCAGTGCCCAACAAAGCCTGACATTTTTGCTCAGGAGAACATGGAGTTGACTTAAGAGTGAAGAAAAGCACCTTCTCCCAATTTATTACCCATCCAAAAATTCATGGGAAACAGAAAAAACACAGTGTGAGTGTTGTGTTTCAAGCATTAACTTAAATTTTAAAGGCAGTTTTAAAAGACATTTATCTATCATTTTCAACCAGGAATAAACTGATTCTCCCTGTCCCTTTAAAAGAAAACTCTGCATTTTTCAGAAGAGTCAAACAAAACACTTAGGGGAATTTTAAATACAGGAAGGAGGGATAAGAGCATGGGGGAAGAACCCAACAGACTTCATAAATATTTTTGTGATTCCAGTTGCCAAAACAGTATCCACATAGTCCACCTCAGCCAAGTTTCTCTGAACAGGAAAATTCAAAGAGCAACAACTCATGAAATACACACACACATTTGCAGTGTATTTATGCAGGCACTTCAGCTGCTGTGGACTCTTCCTTTACTATCTTGATTTACGTGGCAGATGCTGATTTTACCAGTGTCTCTTTTTCTGGAAAGGCTCTGGAATTCAGCCAAGCTTGGGATGGGTGTTACACAATATCTGCTGTGCCTCTTGGTAGAAGCAGCAAAGGAAGAAAATTACAGTTTATTTGAGTACTGGGAAGTTTGCACTGGCACTGTTGAGCTGAAATTTTAAAGTGCCAGCTTGGTGCGAGAAAGAAAAAAAATAAAGATGATCACATGTAAATGAAACACAAAGATGATTTTGACTGGAGTCTCAAAAATTAGCAGTGGATTAACAGTGTGTCACACCAGATTTAAAGGAACTTGCAGGCAGATGCTTCAGTTCCTATTTACACATCAAAACCAGCAGTCAGGTTTTCCAAATTATCCAGCAGATTGATGCAGCACTTTTTAATTGATCTCTAATCATATCTGCAGTTGGTGTGTACCAGCTTAAAAGGGTTGAAAGCCTGGCCCTCATTTCTGGTTACCTACATAGCAGCACTTTTCTCTTTGAAGATTTGGCCCTTGAAGAAACTGTAGGAAAGAACACATTTTTAAATCCAACATATTAAAAGGACAACTTTTTCAGCAATGGACCTGAACAACATTCTCCCTCTCACTCTGCTTTCTCATACAGCTGATTGAAGAAACTCAGTTTTGTATGTTAAAATACAGAAGCTGAAACTGTAAATAAGGTCCATGCCTAGTACATAAAAAATGAATTAGTGCTTCTTTGCACCTCCTTCCAGTCAGAGAAGGGTGCAGTGTCACCTTCTGTTTGCTTCATATTCCCTCAATGTTATCCAAGGAAGTTGTCTTTGCCAACCCCTACATCTAAAATGATTGATGGCTGCCGGTTTTGATGTAATTACAAATGGCTCTTCCCTCCAGAAACAACCTGCTAAAATGAATATTGTACCTCAGAAGCAAAGAATTACCCTTAAAAATTGCCAACAGCAGGCACTAACACATAGCCCTGGCATTATTGTGCCACTAACTGGTGTCGTGGCTGTCACTGACAGATGAAAAGCTGAACAAGGGAGAGAAAAGAAATGGGATGTGATAAGATTGCATCATAAAATACAAGATAAATGTGTCACCATGACCAAGATGCATTCTAACCTCAGGTAATAAAACAACATGTCTTGATAAAAAGAATGACCCAGATTAGATGAAATTGCTAAGGACAAATGTGAAATGTTGCTTGTTTAGCATACATTTACTCACATTTACATATGCTAATGTGAGAAATACATTTTTTAAAACTCTTGTAAACGTACTATAGTCTATTCCTGCTGGGCAAAGAGGAGAACGAAGAAATGGAAAGTACAACAAGCTTATAAAAACACATGAAGAGGGGATGAGAAAAAAAAGTATTACAGAAAAAGCCAGACAGGAGCTGCAACATCAAGTTGTAACCCTTAGTGCCTGGACACCATCAGCCTGCAGAAGACAATTAATGCCATAACTGGCAGCCTTCAGAAAGTTGCCATAGATGTAATAAATAAAGATGTACTGATCTGCCTGGAAGGGCTAAAGGGCAAGGACAGGCTTTCCACATAACTGATTAATTGAAATTTCACCCAGAAAAGTGTGTGCTTAACTTCACCCAACCCCCTGTGTGAGCTGGCACCCAGTGCCATCCTCCAAACTGCCTCCCCTCCTGGGAAGAGAGGCACAACTTTGTTCCCCTCCTGTTTGCAAACCAGGCAGTGGGTTCATCTGTACCAGCACAAACCAAAGCACAGCCCTTCCAGGAGCCCTAACCATTGTACTGCAGGTTCCAGTGGAAACAGGGGCATTATGCACAGCTCCAAATCCTAAGTTTCCACTTGGATTTAAGCACGGCCATTCTGATGGCAGTAAGGAGAGAAGGTGACCCCAGCAAGGTGGCTGGAAGCAAAGTCTGTCCTTGGCAGAACATGAACATCACCTTGAACATGAACACGATGCAAAACCAAAGCATTTGCACTACAGAATTTATGCCAATACCAGATAGTGGTGCCATGAAAAAGCTTCTAGACACCAGTTCAACATAAAGAGTTAGTCTGGGTCACCACTGATCTAGTCACTTGCATAATCTGTGTTCTAAATAAGTCACTTTGTCCATTAAAAACAAAGTAATTTTTTTTTGCATTACTGCACCATATGGAGTCTTACATACTGGTTTCCTTATCCAACCTTTCTCCAGAGCTACTTCGAATTAACACACCTTCAATAGCTTGCATTAAACTGCCTAACCAAGTAACTTCATCTCAATCAAATTTGGAGCTCTCATCTTTGCACAACACTGGTACAAACCCCGGGTTGTTTCTTTGTTCACCTGAGCACACACTCAACCAGCCAAGCCCCACTCTCTGCCATGCCCCGGAGCCAGGAGGGCCTTTATTCCCTTAACACAAAATCCACCTGAGAGTCCTGTCAAAAGAGAGGGATGCAAATACCTTCAGATACAAAACTTACTCAAATAATTTGAAAGCGTTTACAAGTCAAACAGCAGAATAATCCTGATCACACATCGGACCTGTTTATATCTCAGGGCTCTGCCATCCATAAACAAGTTGTGCTGCATCTCTTTTATCAGCTCCTTAAGCAATTTTAAGCTTGTACTTTGAAAAGACTTTGAATGTTCTGGATGATTCTGCCAATCAGTGTTATACTACACACATCCAGAGTAATGGTACTTAAATTAAATCACCTTCTCATCTCCTCCACATACATATTTTTATACACATATATATACAAACACAAATACATACTCTACAGTATAAAAATAAGCCCTCACACTCTGGTTTCATTAGAGGCTTTCAGGAACATCTCTGAACATTACAATAGTCTGGCTGAGAAAATTTTACTAAAAATAAAAGTTCAGAGCTGTGCCAAGTGATTTAGCCTGTGGAGGCAGAAATTCCAAACCTCAAAAAATCTCCAAGTTTCCTTAGAACAGTTTTTACTTTGTTTTTCAAATGCCAGAGCATTGTGATGCTAAGGATGAGTATGTGGGATTAACCAAAAGGGAAAACTCGGGCATTTCAATTTCCTGCTGTAAGCAGGGGTAGGTTTGACTCATCAAAGAGCCAGAGAGCACCACTCAAGTTCTGTATTTTCACATTACTGCAGTACAGGGAGCACTGAGTTCATGGAGTCACCACCCCTCAGTAGGACAGAAGGGATCTGCCTGCCCATCTACAGACACAAAAGACTGTGCTTCCCTAAAAAGCAAGTCAGGCTTCCCTCAGGTACAGCCACAGCTGTTCACTCTTAGGCATGCAGACAAATGAATTAAAAAAGGGATCCCAAAGCCCTTCTGCAACCTAATGAGATACAGGAGACACAAAGGACGTTGTGAAATTTAAAACTATCACAGCCTGAGTTCGAGTTTTCCTTTCATCCAAGAATTTGAAATATGCTCTCTCTACTCTCAGGATTTATTTCAGGGATTCCATTCACTCCTCAAACCTCCATCAGCAAAACAAAACCAAACCTACCCAGCAAAACCCTAGGCTTCATTTCTCACACACTACTAAAACAACAGTAGTTGCAAAAGAAGAATATGGTCTTTTTATTGCTCAGATCTGACCAAACGAAATGTATACAGAGCTCCCAGGCCAAGTCATTGAGATATGAAACCCCTGTACTGTTGCCCTGTTTCACCACAAGAGCAGTTATGGGAGATCCTGCCCACACACTGCTCTTCATTCCTTGCCCTTTTCTTTCTCCCGATAACCCACTTAACCCAAAGCTGCCTCCCCTCCCTGTTTCACTCCCGGGGGGGGAGGCACAGCCCTTCCACGGGCCTCCAACAGCCTATTTCAGGAGGCCATTCCTCTTTTCCTGAAGCATGGAGGGTTTGCTTCAGTTTTTGACACCAGATAATTCCCTGGTCTTGCCCACAGAATGGTCCTAAAACGTGTTTGCACAGCCAAGAGGGGCATTTGTGCCATGCTCTGGGAAACCAACAGCCAGCAGCAGAAAGGAGTAACTCCTTAACCCCAGAGCTGAGTCTCACACAGTAATAACCCCAAATATTTCCAGAAAGGAGAACAAACAGTGGGGAAGCCTGAAATAGGGGCTTTATTACCAAAGAGGAAATAACTTAGAGCAACTGAGGAACAGATGCAGGAAAAGGTGAAGACATGCTGAGAATGTGCTAAAATCCTCATATTCAGAGAAATGCCTTGTTATTTTAACACTCAAATACATTTCCACAACTATTTTCACCCAGTGGCCCTGATCCTACTCCTACTGAATCAAATCCTACTCCCACTGAATCAAAACCTTAATTTAGTAGCAGAAGTAACTCCTTGGAGAAAAGTGGTTGAGAATGAATGTTTGCAAACAGCCTTGTTATAAATGGCCAGGCCATCCAGTTTCAAATGCAACTGCTTAATATGCTTTTCCACCCATTTTATCTTCCATAACGGGTACTTCTACATTAGGAAAGTCCTTGAGCACCCATACTTGTTAAAATTAAAAAGAAAAAAAATTATTTTCAGTCACTGCAGTGTAACTCCAGCAAAAATTGCAGCTCCTGACTGTTCCTGTACGCCAGCTCACCACCTTCAGGCCAGGTGGTGAAGCAGCACAGACTCAGGAATGCTGTGCTTGGAATGGCATTGCCATTACAAAGCTGTACACACACAGGCAGTCACACAAACTGGACACTATAGGCCCTCTATATCCCAACAGCACTTCTAAAGGAACACAGGCCCTGCTGCAGCATTGTCTGGAACAGAACACTTCCATTCCCACAACCCACAGTGTCCTGTTGCAGCTCCAGAGCTCCCTCACCACGGTGCAGGACACAGCTGTGCAAACCCCTCTGCCAAGAGGTGAAGGCACATTCTCACACCTGAGTTCTGATGTTCCACACCTGAGTCAGGCAGCATTTGCCTGCAGAGCTCCAATACCCCCTCTCCTGTAGGGAATTAGTGTCCCTGTGGCAGAGGTAAAAGAAGGACCGCGTGCCTCTGCTCAGTTGTTCAGTACATAGTTCAATGTCCCAGCGTGTCCCAAAACACATTCCCCTTGCCCAGCTCTGCTGCAGAGGTCACAACTGCTGGCAAAGGGTTTCCTTTGGGAAGCAGGGAGGAGTCAACATTGTAGATAGACAGTTGCTGCATCTCTTCACTCCAAGATAGTAGAGCACACAGACCTGTTTCAGGCCTGTTATATGAGAGAATCCGTGGGTGAATCCCTACAGAGATCCATGTCAAAAATTATGCTCCCTTAGTTGTTTTTTCTAGTATGACTTGCCCAACTGTTTGAAAAGTGATGGTAATGCTTTTGCACACTGTGCCTCCATGAACATTTCTTCCACAAGCTTTCCATCGCTGGCACAGACTCAGAGCAGGTATGTCACTAATGTATTATCCACTTTTTCATCCTGCCAGATCTACAATTTCATGCTCTCTCACATCAGTATCATCTTCTAGTGAAACGCTTCAGGGACAAAGTGCAAAGGAAGGGCAGCCTTACTGAGCTCAGTGCCTGAATGTGAAATGTTAGTAAAGTACCTTCTGAAGCAGGAATAACAGAGAAGTGAAGAGTTTTTGGCAAAAGTCAGTTTAAGTGACTCCTTTCCCCTTCACAACTTCATGGCCCTGAGGCAAGCCAGCACTTCAGGTTTCAGATCCAGATCAAAGCTGTGTGTGGTACAGCATGCACACATATTTTAACAGTTCCACACTTCAAGACCCTTCTCAATTTCATAAACTCTTTACTTGCTTCCAGGACACTGCAGAATTTCAGACTGCAGATACTCAGCACAAACTTCAACAGTTTCCATCCCTCATCAGCAGGAAGGGGAATGGCCAAGGGAGGACCTCAGGAAGGCGACACCCGCCCTCCATGCTCATGGCTACAAGGACAGTTTTCTGCACTTGTTTCCTTTACCAGTGCTCTCAGGTACAATGCTGCTTTTGCAGCCCAGAACTTCAGGCAGCATGACTATTCACAGTAAAAGCCAAAACGATGGTCAGAAGTTACTCTTCATTCTTCCCAATTACAATTTCACAGCTCTCTGTATCTAAACACACGAGGTCTCAGTTAATGTGGCAGAATTCCATTCTAGTATCTCTCGTATCTTTGTCTGTATGGATTGTATAGACTTGTCATTCACCTCAAAGTCATTTATCCATTTGGCTCACCTTTACCCATTGTGATCATTACAGCTAAAGAACTAATTCTAGAGGCCCTGTAACTGGACAATAAATTTATCTGACAACTCATGGCTTAAAACTACCACCTTTCATTAAGCAAAGCATTCCCTAATACACCGCTGTGCTATCAGATTGAACAATTACTCTGTAAAAAAGACCTCAGAACTAATGAAGAACCATTGCTGCAACAGGAAAGATAAAATGCCGTATCTCCAATCCTCAACTATGACAGGCAGCATGAAAATTAAAACCGTGAGATTTTTTGTTCTGAGATGGATGAAGAATTTACAAGCTCACTGAAATGCATGACCTAAAGTGATTAACTACAACCTTCCACTCTCACTCGAGCCTTTCTGCCTATCAACACAGAAAGCCCAGAAGACACTAACACAGCTGTACCGCACGGGTCAAAACACACTGAATACACCTTTTTTTACGGTTAGCATTCTGCTCCTTACCTCTAGTATTTCAAAAAAACAAAAAACCCTTAGAGCTGCTAACTAGATCTATCTAAAACTCAACAACCCATTGCATGTAATTTGACAGGTACAGTAGCTGTGGGTCAGACAGTACGAACAGCCCCGCAGAGAAATCAAATCTCTTCCTCCCCAAGGAGGCCACAGGTAGCGTGACACAAACAGGCACCCAAACAAACCCAGGATTCAGTCACCTCCAGCAGCAGGACCGCGATTCCAGGGAATCCTACAGACAAAGAAATGCTCTCTCGAGGACACAGCTCAAAGAGCTACTTTCGCCTCAAGGGAATCAACATCCTATTTGCATCAAGAAATGATCTCAGCCTTCTGTCACTGAGACAGGCAAGTGGAACACAGAGTGGTTAAACCAAGCTGGGGAACCTCTAACAATTTCAGTGCAATGAACCTAAACAAATTCACAGATGTATTATCAGTGATGTATTATCACTGAATTTTCTTATCCTGAAGTACTCTGTTTTAAATTACCAAGGCAGGGAAGAAAAAGGAAGGTTAAGAAAAAGACAAAACCTCATCCTAGTTGGAGGAGCAGCTCTACCCTGCCACCACCTGAATTTATAGGGTTTCCTGAGGCTTACAAGGTAGATGAAGGAGGTTACCAAGGAAAGCACCTATAAATTACAAGAGTCTGAATGATCTCTCTTTATTTAAATCTAGTCTGCAATAGCTTTATCCTGCAATACCCAATGACACTCAAAAAGTAAAGAACAATATTTGAAATATTTTTGCAGAGTTTAAGTCCGTTAAAATTAAGATGACAGTCAAGAGGACTTTATGTGTTAGATAACATTTACAGTGAAAAATCAGTTATTTCCCTGGTATGTCCAGCAACAAAATCAAAGAGAGAGCCAGGGAACACAGTATGGGAAAATCAAACATTTAACAAAAGCACAATAGCAAAGCTTTCTCTTTTAAAAGCACTATTTCTAGCTGGTCGTGTCAAAGAGCTCCCTAGATTTATTGAGTAGGACGAGAAGGTCAAAGAACACAATGGCTCGCTTTTTTGGGTGTTTCATCAGTTAGCACAACAGAGACAAAAGCAGAATCTCTCTCGAACGCTTTGCCAGAAACAGCAGCTCAGCTTTTGCTCTTAGTTCTCAGCTAAACAAGAAAACACAAGTAAACAACCCCTTCCACCCTGACAGCTTTCCCCACGCCAGCAGACCCCGCACACGCGGAGCCCCGCAGGGAAGGACACAAGTTTCGCACTAACCTGTTTGAGTTCCGCAGGCATTTACGCGAGGTGCCGGTGCCGCCGTCGCTGGCGGAGAACACCCCCAGCCCGCCGCTGCTCCCGCAGCCTCCTCCCTCGGCGGAGCTCGTCGCTTTCGGAACCGGCCCGGCCGCCCCAGAGCCCCTCGGCAGCCCCGCTGCGGACCGAGCCCATGCAGGGGCAGCGCCGCTCGGCCGGACTGGCAGCGCCGCCGCTCCCGCAGGGGACGCGCCCGCGCCGCGCTCACTCACATGGCTGTGCCGGCGCTGCCCCGGCGCCGGGAGGCTCCGCGCGGGGGGCGGCACTGACGGGCGGCCGCAGCCGGAGCGGAGCGGGCCGGGCCGAGCCACGCCCGGCGCGCCGGAGAGCGGGGGCAGCGCCAGGGGCTGCGGGGAGCGGGGCCGAGCCGAGCGGGGCTGTGCCCGGAGCAGCCCCTCGCCCCTCGCTGTACCCGAGCGGGGCCGTGCCCGGAGCAGCCCCTCGCCCCTCGCTGTACCCGAGCGGGGCCGTGCCCGGAGCAGCCCCTCGCCGTGCCCGAGGGGGGCTGTGCCCGGAGCAGCCCCTCGCCGTGCCCGAGGGGGGCTGTGCCCGGAGCAGCCTCCCGCCCCTCGCCCCGGTCCCCCCGCCCGGAGCGGCTGCGCGCCCGGAGCCCCGGGGGTTCCCCCGCTCCCGGCCCGCCCTCCCCGGCTCTCTCCTGATGGATTACGGAGACAAAGAGGGAAAGCGCCTGTTCGCAGCCGCTCTCAGAGCGGGAACCTGCCGGCCCCGGTGCCAGGAGCCCTTCCCGCAACGCCCGCACGGAGAGCGCAGATGCCCCCGGAATTACAGCGAGCTCTGGCAAGAAAGCACAAGAAAGGAAATCCTCTCGCTTGCTTACTTTTCGCACTTGACTTCGAGATTAATGGCATCCCTAATGCACCAACACCAGAGAACGATCATCTTCCATCACTGTCTCCTCCCTTTTCCATCTTACACAGGTGCGGCGACGCTTAGAGCTCAAAGTACAACTGGCCTCGTTTTTAAAAACCACGCACCTGCCCACAAACCTGTCTCACGTTCATTACCAGATTGTCTGGATAAATTACTGAGTTCAAAAATTAATGCCAGATGTGCTATGCTTTGCATGCACCACATTCTGCAACAAAAACTGGGACTTCACAGTTCAACACGGCTGTCATATCCACCTATTTCTAGTAAATTAGAAATACCTGTTTTGTAACATGCAGTTTCTGAACAGGCAGCCAGACTCCAAACCTCCAGAGATGTGGGCTGGTAGGTGTAAACCAACCTTACCTACACCTGAAGCACTTTCCTCCTGGATCCACACAGGAGGACAGGCTTACCCAGCACTGGAACTAAGCCTTGCCCTTCCATGCCAAGCACTTGGCCAAGTCTGGGAAGCAGCAAAGTCCTCCTCCAGTGCTCAAAACCCAGCACTGCTTGCAGTCACCAGCCCAGGGGCAATGGTTGTTTTTCCTTTTCCATACCTGGTTCCTACAGCAAACCAAAGCAGTAAGTAAATCCAACACTGTAACACCTGGTGGCTGAATAATGGTAATTAGGACTGAAAGATACTGGCATCAAAGTGGAGACTATCCCTGGAAAACAGGCATGGTCAGAGACCAGCTATAAAGCAGAAAGGAAGGTACATTACAATGTAATCATCTTTAATTATCAAAATAGGCACCTTAGCACAAAAAGGTCTTTTCATCCCAGTTTCAGGTTCCCTGAAAATTTTAGAACATACTAATTAACTTAGTTATGGTGACACTGGAAGTATCAATTCTACCAGATCAACACAAAAAGGTGGCATCTCCTACATAGACATTTAAGAACAGAAGAAAAGTTTCAGACTTATTTAATCATAATTTCAGCCTTCTTGCTACTGCCCATGTCAGCATTCCAGCTGAATACTATAGCTAAGTCATTGTATTGTAAGGGCAGAACTACGTCACCCAACTCATCCTAATTTGTTTAAAAATAAATGCTATAAAGTTTGACAAGGGCAATAGTAGATGCTCCACAAGGTTTAGCTGAAGTGAAGTTACTTGCTTCACTGGAGGGAAAAGACATACTCTATCTACAGGGGGATAATTTAGAGGCAACCAGTAGTGGCCATTAATAAAGTACTTCAAGGCCAAAGCAAAAGGAATGCAGTTTGTACGAGCTCCTGTACTTTTGTACAGCACTCTCCCACCCTTTCTCCTTGTCCAACTTTTCTTCAGTTAACAAACTAAAATAGCTGCACTTTTGTTGAGGCCGTGCTGGCACAGAGCAGCACCATTCAATTTAGGCATTCACTGGCTCTGGGCCAGCCCTTTATCCACTGTCAGAGAGAACCCGTGTCCAGCCCAGATCCACAGGGCACCAAAGGAGCTGCTCCTGCATGCAAAGCAACCAAACTGAAAACCCTCCCGGCATGGATTTACCAATCCTCTCTCACATAAGAAGTCTCTCATGTTGTAAACCCACAGGTATTTGTGCAAGACGTACAAGATCAGCACTGCTGAATTTTGAAGTCTCACCTTCTGGAGTCAGGTTTTAAAACATTATTTTTCTTTCAAAAATATAATAGATGCTTGTAGGCCTTCTGGCTATAAAGTTAATTTTGAGAATTTTTTGACTCAAAGCTAAAAGACTTTTTTTAAAGAGGGCAAATTACATCTCAAGTCCCCTCCTTAACCTCTTGCAATATTTTACCAGCTCATGTAATTCTGAATGCTGGTATTTGGCAATGGTGAAGTCAAAGAACTAATTACCTAAATAAGAGTTATGGATTAGATCCCTAAGGTTATACTGAACTTCTAAATTTTGGCACCAAACACTCTATCCATTAGTATTAGACTGCTGACTACTTCACAACCTCCCCCTCTTTTTCTTTAATGAACCTTAAATTCTTAATCTGTCACATTTTTTCCAGCTGCAAAAGCAGTGAAAACCTTCTTTCTTCTCTCTGAGAAATTAAAAATTTATAAATAGGAAGGGATTTAATTCTTTGGAAGATGGAGTGGTATAGTATCTGGGCCAAGCTCTCTTTTCTTATTTTTTCCTATTACCCTTAAAAAATTCTCCATCAGTAGTGCTGCTCTATAGATTGATCTGCTCTCAGAGGCAGTAAAAAGGAAATGGTTTACAGCTCTGCCTGGGATCATAACATATGGCTTTAGTGATATGTAACTTCCATAAACCCAACAGAGCAGGAAGGCACAAGATGAATCAAGAATCCCAGCTAACCATGTAGGCACAAGCACCACCATCACCCATGGCAACTCTCCGAATTAGGGAGCCTGTATTCATAGAGGGGCTTCCAGGCTGAGGGTATTTGATTGTCCTTCTGGGGTTTCATGCAGCAAATAACAAGGTAAGTGGGAGAACTAAAGCACAGCACACAGCAGGTGCCAGCGTGCCCTATCATGGTGATTTTAATCCAGACAAACACAAACAGAACATTCTATCTCCAAGGTAAGTTTTGAAACCTTTCCCTGGTAGCATTTTCATCATTTTTAAATGTATTTGGAAAGTTACAGGAGCCCTTTCAAAGCAGCTGTACTGGCTCCAAAATGGTTGTGTGCCTAGCAGGGCACATCCACCTGGATGTTTCTGACATTTCCTGGAATGTGGTTTTGACAATCTTCTTGTTTCCCTACTGCAAGGGTAGAAAGGGAGACAAAGCCAGATTACCTCAATCAAGGGAGCTGCTGTATATAAATGGAGGATGATTTTAGGTGTCATCCTTATTCAAGAATTCAATATTAAAGAAGAGGTTTAAAGGATCACAAGGCTGAAGAACAACCCAGCGAAGAGGAAGCAGACACTTGCTGTAGGTTAACACCATCAGGCATTTCAGTAAGTTCAGGGGATTTTAATTTGTATACAAACACAGCTTCCATCTTGCTACATCTAATATCAGTCAACTCCATTTCATCCAAGTTGTCATCTGACAGGATGAGAACAAGGACAGCCTGGTGACAGCACTGCTTACATTAGAAGTAAAGGACAGAGGAAGCTTCATGTCACTGCATATAGGTCGCAGCTGGATGAACGACCTGTGTTTCTTCCCAGCAGCTTCATTTAGCTAAGAATCAACTGCTTTTTAAAGGGATAAAAAGAAAAAAACTCCTCCAGTTTACAAAAAAAAATTTAAATTACCATGACATTTATAACACAATGACAAGAGCAAGGGAAACAAACCAAGTTTAAGATTGGTACTGTGACCATAATTTCATGCTGTAGTTGCTGGAAAGGGAAACAAAGACTCAGATGCAGGAAAGACAGACCCAGTATTAACCATTTTTTATTTCTGCAGTTTTGTTTTGGTTTTTGGATTTTCTGGATGGTTTGTGCTGTATTTCAAGCTGCACATTACAAACACTTGCTCAGAGGTTCCACCTTAGCCTGTCATTCTCTCATCCAGAAAGCAAAAATGTGGTTTGCCATGATGGACTGGACTGATAACTGCCTGCACCATCTACCCATTCTCATGGTAATCACTGTCCTCCTCAAACCAAAACCTGAAGCTGTTTTGCAGTTCCTTCTGAAGAGAGAATTAAGATCTCTGTGTAGGAAATTTATTCCAGAACAAGTTTCTTATATTTTAAATAGTTACATATGAAAATAAGACTGCAGAAAGGAAGAAGAGCTAAGCAAGAAACACAGACACTACAGTTTTTTACAGTCTTTGCACTATTCTAAAAATGCCACTCCACCAGCATTGTAGACTAAGTCCCTAAAATGAACTCTGACTATTCTACAGCACTTCCCAGTCACCACAACTATGGTTAAAAAATATTCTCTTCAGCTAGTAATTTGGTAGCTTAAAAAAGGAAG